>CAJVPK010000604.1:0-26067 GCA_910592015.1 Diversispora eburnea | reverse complement strand
AATAAGAATAAGAAAAATTATGTTTCAATAATTCCATTGAATAGAAGATTTAATGTTTAATTTATTTTATTTAATAAAGAGATTATCTAATACAATAAGCATATAATAATATTGTGTATTCAAATAAAATAATTAGAATATCATCCACTCGATATTACTATTTTAGTATCATGCACCCAATATTCAGACAATATTAGAGACCTGAGATAATAATAAATTATCTCACATCTATCACTATTATATTAGGCGCATGATAAAATTTACAAAATTAATTATCAGGTATTTAGTAATAATCAATTATATTGGGTATCCGATATGTTTATTCTTCCTCGATAAGTATTTGATAGATATCCGATAAATGTCCGATATTTAAATTTTGATCTATGTAATTTAACAAGTAAATAAATATATTTTATACTTTGTTTACTTTCAGAAATACTTCATTAACTTTAACATATACTTATAAAACATTTTGAAATAATATATTTATATCTTCTTATAATTTATTCTATTGTTATATCAAGTATATTAATTTTGTAATATTATTACTTAACCTATATAATTTTATTTTGTAATATAGGAATATTAATAATATATATATCAATAGAATATCTTCAAAGAGATAAAAACTAATAAATTATTTCTACAAATTTATAAAGTAAAAAAAATTTAAAATTTTTCTATATAATTTAAAGATCTTTTTTTAAAGAATTTATTTTATTAAATAATTATATTAAAGTTTTATATAGTAGTATTTAGAATCATAACAGTTTTTCCTTTTGTTAACATATTTATGACAATAATATAAATATTTAAACTATTTATTTAAAAAAATTAATTTACTTCAAATTGCAAAATGTTACAATATTTAATTATATATGAATATTTTGAAGATATGCGATGTAATATATTCTGATAGTTCAAATAATAGAAAATTCAAATTAATAATATTAACTTTAATTATTATAATAGAAAATTTATAAAAAATTTAAAAGATATTTAAAAAAATTTCAAAAAGGTAAATAAACATCTTTTAAACTTTTATAAAATTATGAAAAAACAAAACAAAAGCTAAAATATTATTATCTTTTAAAAAAGAATAAAGATGAAAAAAAATACCAAGTAATATAATATTATAGAAAATAGAAACTTATATCATATTTAAGAATTATATAGAAAATAGTTACCTTACATTATTGTGTCATCATATGAAAATATATAAAAAAATAGAAAAAAAAGTTATAAAATATTTATTATCATCTTTTAATAATAAAATTAATAATAAATTATGTAAAAATTCAAAAAGTAATAAAATATTACAAAATAAAATTTTCCACAATATATATTGAATTATAATAAAAACAATTAAATTCGAAGTAATCTGAAAATGATAAACCTGAAACAAAATACATTAAAATACTAGCTGTTGAATTTTGAAAGTTTATGTTATCATTAAAAAATTTAGCATTGAACTTTAAAAGTTTTTAATAATGAAATAATACATATCGAAATTTAACTGTTAAATTTTGATTTCGAAAGATTACAATATAATTGATAACTTTTGAAATCTAATGTTATGATATAATTTCGAAGGTTTTGAATTAATATAATTACTGATACAGTTATGTATATATTCAATTAAAGAATAAATCTGAATAATTAAAAAATTTTGAATTTTAAGTAAAATAATTTTGTCTTCTATGAAAAACTATTTTAATTTTTTTCTTCAAAATTGTAATTTCAGGACCTTAAAATAATTTTGTATACAAGTATAGATTGAACTTGAACTTATGAAAATAGTCTTCAAGAATACATATGTGAATTATCATCTTTCATGTCAATAGATATCTGATCTCTTGAAAAAGTTTCTTCCACTTTTTGCTCTGAAAAAAGTTATTAGTAACTTAGCTATAACTAATAAATTTGATAAAGAAGAGTTATAGTATTTCATCTCCTTGAGACATGATATATCCAATAAGATCTATAGCACTGAAAATATACTAGGACAAATGTTAGCACCTTCATATAAAAAGGTAAGTATTCCATTGGAACTTTATAAAATATTATACAAATAGTATGCAATATTATATAACAAAGAAAAAAAAATGTAAAAGTATGTATGGAAGTGACTATGAATTAACATACAAGATTAAAAATAAATAATGAAATATTTGAGTTCAAAGTCACAGGTTAACATGAAAATAATGTAGTTATCTTAGTGAAATGAAATATGTTTAGAAATGAAACAAGTAATATTTAATCTGAAAAGGTATAATATTACTTTGAGCATACACTTACACTTCTAACAAAGAGATCTAAAACATATCTTCTAGTATATGTCAAATGATATAAAAATGTACTTTCCTCTAATATATGATTTAAGCATAAGTTTATGGCATCCGAAATATCAAATATTATAAGGAAAGTCAATATTCAATTATTGTAATGCATAAAATATATGGTAGAGTTATTAAGATAGACTATTAGGTTGGGAATAGAAATAATTATATATCAATAATTCTATTAAATAAAAGATTTAATGTTTAATTTATTCTTTTTTATTCTTTTTTTTATATTATAATAAAGATAACTTCAAGTAGAAAATTTGAATTTTAAGTGTATACTGTATAAAGACAAATTAAGTTTAATTAAAATATAGTAGATTATATAAAATTTAAAAAAACAGATAAAATAAAAAATTTTCTCATGTACCTGATAAGGAAAAAAATATCAGTAGCTTAATATATACATTAAAAATATCAGGTTCACGATATTACTATAAATATTGAGTACCTGAATAAATCTAAAAAAAATATTATACTTCAATATTACTATTTATTATCATGTACCTGATATTAATAAAATATTGGGTACCTGAGATTAAAATAAAATTTATCACATAGCTATCAGATACATTATAAAATTTATAAAAGTACTATCAGGCTTTTAAAAAAAAATACAGATATCAGACTTCCAATATATATAAAAATATTTCATGTGTTCAATAATTTTCTGATAATCATCTGATATTTGAAAATATCAGAGGGCCAATAAGTACCCAATAGATATCCGATATTTGAATTTTGACCTGTATAACTTATTTGTATTATTAGATATTAATTCTATTGATTTTAATATTTTTATATATATATATTTTTTTTATTTTATTTTTATTGATCATTATTAACTTCTATTATGTTATAATAATGTGAATGATAAAGTTATTTTTTAATTTCAAGATAAGAAAAATTTGATGTATTTGTTTTTCATAATATTTTTTATATGCAAGTTTTATAATTTAACTGAATCAGTGAGGTCTCAACTTTATTCATTAATTATAAATTAAGTTATAAACTACAACCTAACCTATCACTGTAAAAAGATTACTTTATCTACTAGAAGGTTTTAATCTCATCTACATCTAAACAAAAAAGAATATTTAAAAGTATATATATATTATTTGTATATATATTTCTTATAATAGTTTGACTAATATCTATCTTTAATTTTTGTAAATATTTTTGTGTTCTATATATATATAATCTATAAATAATCTTTTACCTTTACTTTCCTTTTCAGTTTCTTTTATATTATTCTATTTTTTTTCATTCTAGAAATTCTTTATATCTTTTTTTTAATTATTGTATAAAAGATTTTTCTATTTTTTAAAGATGTTTATTATTATTTATTTTTCTATATCAGTAGAGTTTACTTTATTTTATATTATTTTGTACAAGGATTTAAAAATTAAACCCTTTATTAGATCATTAAATTTGAATTTATTATATGGTTGTATATCTATAATTTGTTTGTTGTGATTAATTTTCAAAAAATATTCATATATTATCTTTGTCATTAGATTTTCTAATCTCTTTTTCCTTTCTCTTTTATATATATCTTTTTAATTATAGTTCAAAAAACAATTTTAAAACTTTTTCTTTTGTTTAAACTTATGAAAACATGTATATTAGTTTTTTTGTATTTTTTGTAAAATGGATATTTCAGATTATATATAGAATTGTTATTATAAGTAGTTTCTCATTTAACAATTTTAATGAAAATGATCTTAATGCATTATTTCTTTATCTGTTTTGATAGATATAATTTTTGAGTTAAATTTGATATTAATATATGTATATACAATTTTTAATAGAACAAAGTCTATTATTTTTTGTTTTCATTTTTTAAAAATATGTTTTAAAATTTTTATAAATCTGATAGTTAATAAAAATACTTAAATGAATTAAATAATTATTTAAATAAATAATAAATACAATTTTTTTTTAAATAATTTTTACTAAAAATAAATTATATGTATATATTTAATCTAAATTATAATCTGAATGATCTGTATTTATAATTTGTGTTTATTTCAGATAAATTCTAATTAAAGTAAATGAATCTGAATTATTGAATTGATCTGGATTATAGGATTGATCTGAATTATATTTGTATATAAAATTATTTTGAAATCTCAAAATTACAATTTTGAAAAAAATAAGGTTTCATAAAAGACAAAATTATTTTATTTAAAATCTGAAATTTTTTAATTACTCAAATAAATTCTTTAATTAAAGATACACTTAACTAGGTATTTTTTTTACTTCCATATATAAATAGATTCTATGTAAATCTCAAAAAGACAAAATGTTCCAAAATCAAAAATCAATTTTGGAAACATGTATAATAGTGATATTAGTATAAGAATATAAATAATATATCTTTTAATACTATAAAACTTTTGTAATAAGAAATAATTAACAATACATTATTTTTTTAAATAAGTAATATATATATATTAAATTTTTGTAATTTATAACTTATATACTTATATCATTAGCATAATTATTCTTGTTTAATTCAAGTTTTGAAAATATAAAATAAGTATATTTCAAATTTTTTAATTTTTTTAATAAAAACTATAGTAATTTACAAAAGTAATACATTATTCTAAAAACAATTAATATAATTCAAAAAATATAAATTTTAGAATAAATCTATTTGTCACTAGTGGTGATTTGTCACCACTGGACAAAATTACATAATTCCTGATCCTAACCCTAACTCTAAATTTGTTAATTTTGCCCAATAGTAACTATTACCAGTGGTGACAAATATATTTTTTTTAAATTTTATAATAATAAATTTATTTATTTTTAACTTATTTCAAAAAATATATATCTTTTCTAATTAATTAACATACATTACTATCTTGTATGTCATCAGAAAATTTATTAGACAAAAATTTGTACCAATTTCACCACTTGACAATTTGCACAAGTTTCTTATATTTTTTTATTTTTATTTTCTTGACTTTGCTCACGATTTGTGAGACACGGAGTGATTTTATACTAAAATATTTCTAATATAGATAGAACTTCCTTGTTCTTAGCTACAAAGTGGTATATGTTTCATCCCTGTAGCATTGGTATTCGCGGAGATTTTCCAGTTTAAAGAAAAATATTTGTGAAAATTTTTGCAAATGGTTTCTTTAAACCGGGTGATCTCAGTGAATATCGATGCTACAGAGATTATAAACATACTATTTTGTAGCTAAGAACAAGGCCATTCTATCTATACTAGAAATATCTTAGTAGAAAATCGCTATGTGTCTCGCAAATCGCGAACAAAGTCAAAAAAAAAGAAAAAACTTGCATAAATTTAAATCTTAAGATTTTCCAAGTTCTTATCTTAGAGGTTCCACACTGTACTATTCTCATGGCACGCCAAACAATACGTGTACTGTACTAGCAGAGTTCCGAAATTTAAAAAAGGAAATCTTAACAATAAGTACTATTGTTAATATTCCTTTTTTGAATCACCCACTCTGCTGTATACAGATAAATGCTGTTATAAAATTTATTATATGAGTATTTGTTAGTCATTTTAATTTTATATATTTTTATGTATCTAATGATAAAGTTATTTTGTTATAAATTCAAAATTCTTTTTGAAGTGATGAAAGATACAAAGATACAAAGATACTAAATACAAAAAATCATACAAAAGTTTGCGTTTCGAAATCCAAATAAAATCCAAGAATTTTAAACGCAAAATTTATGAACAGTGCACATGATCTACATGCATCTTTCGTGTTCGTGTAAACATTTATTCATTTCAAAAATTCACGGAGGATTTATTATTCCTTGCGGAGAATCACGTCACTAATCACGTCGTTTATAAAGCAATATCATTTTTTTTTCAAAAAAACTCGCGTCGTTTAATAAAGCATTGATTTAATTCTTCGAAATGACAAGAAATCAGTGGCCAAGAACCAGAGGGCGCGGTAAAAAAGTTGAATTTGAAAAAGATTCCGAAGATCCATCAAGTATCCAGCCCATAATATCTCCTAACAGGCCAATTACTCGTTCAAGTGCGAGACTTTCTATTAATGAGGAAGATTCAACGCGAGAGATTACAAGGAGGAACACTCGACAAAATAAATCAGAAAAGTCAGAAATCTATGGTGAAACAACTTCACATGTTGCGAAAAAATTAAAGACAACAACTCAGTTAAACTCAACGGATATTGATTATATTATACCAAAATTTCCACCAATTCAATCGAAAAAACGAAAGAGATTACCAGATCAAACCGATATTCAAAACCAAACCGATTTTCCAAATCCAAGCTATGAAAATTCGTTAACGATTATCGAACAGCTTGAAGAGACAAATAAGATCTTGGATAGTGTTAGAGCTAAACAACAATTATTGGAGTCAAACCATAATGCAGAGAATGAAAAACATGAACAATACTTACGGGAATTTAAACAATTTGCTGAAGAAAAATTTCAAAATTATGAAAGAATAATTACACAATTACAAAATCAAATACAAGAGGAGGATGGACGTAAATTTAAAATAGACCAAGTTTCTATGTTAGAACGTGACCTTCATAAAGAAAGAGAGGAAAGACGCATTCTTGAACAAGATTTAAAAAAGGAAAAAGAAGAAACCCGAAAATTAATTGATCAACTAGAACAGTCGAAGCACGAGTTGCAACAACTTCAATTAATTGAAAATTCAAAAAACATTGGTGAATTAAAACAAAAGATTAAACGGCTTGAACATGAGTTCAGTCAAGAACGTGAAAATAGCAAAAAGCTCAAAAAAGAACTTGATAAAATCCCAATTACGGATACTAAACAGATGGAAATTTTGGCACAATTAAATTTATATCAAGATTTATCAAATTTATTAATCCAAAACGTAAAATTCATTTCACAAAATGAACAAAGTTTTACATGTATTTTAAGTGGAAGGAATGGATCTTTAGTGTTTAAACTTACATTTAACGGTGATGAATATCTTTATGAACCTTCCATCAATCCCGATAGAGATGCTGAATTATTAAATATTTTACCGGATTATCTTCGAGAAGAAATCTCATTTGAAAAAGATAATTTGGATCTTTTCTTCTGGCGAGCCCTGAACTTTCTTCAAAAGCGTGAATCAGATTAAGGTTGAAAAAAAAATTAAGAGTATTCTTTCGCATATCAAAAGAAAAATTTTGTCATTGCGTCAATGCGATTTATTCGTCGATTTGAGATTTTATATTCATTCTTTTATAGAGAATTTATTAAAATTATTATAATGTATATAAGAATGGTTCGTTATTTTTTAAATGAAGATTTTTATTTTAAATAAACAATTATTTAAAATAATCATTAAAACTTTTAATGCTGATTGTAACAAAATTTTTTTCAGAATTAGAACTTTTGCTAAGGCATGAATAAAAAGATTGAAATTTTATAATATTGCCAATTATTAACGTCGTTGTGAATCGGATAAATAACAGCTACGTCACGTGCTGTACATAAATTTTACTGCGTTATTGAATATATTTAATATATTTGTGACATACAAAATCTGAATATCCGTGCAGATACACGATATCCGATTTTTCACGGATAAATGGGTGTCCAGATCGGATCAACTACATTCATTATATTCAATTATTTGCGGTTAATATTTTATCCCATTATAGAATAAATTATAAATTTCCCACAAATTTGTATTATTTATAAAAAATCTATTTATTTTAATGTTTCCCCTGACAATATTCAATTGCCGTTTGTTATACTTAATCATTTAATTATTGTATCAAAATCTATGAATATAAAAATAAAAATAATAATAATGATGATAATAATAATAATAATGATATGATGATAATAAATAATAATAAAATGAAATATATAAAAAGTATAAAAAAGAAAGAATATATGATAATCAAAAATTAGAATGAAAAGTATTTGACATTGAAAATTTTTTAAAAGTTTTTAATTTAATATCTAAATGTCTCTATCTACAATTTTCCCACCACTCATTTGCCTTAATTGTCTCTCAACTAATTGTCCTCAATTAATTAATTTGTTTGTTTTCTCTCAACTAATTAATTAATATTTTTTTCTCATTTAATAGTTATTCATTGTTATCCAATTCAAAATGTACAGAATTTAACCAAGGATGTTTTCTAATCTCATCCAAATTCGGACGTTTACTTGGTAAACTTACTAATATCTTTTTAACTAAATCTTTCGCTTCCTCACTAACATCAGAAGATTTAGGAAAATTAAAATCGGCTCTAACAATTTTACTTAAAAATTGTTTTCTACTTTGACCACGTTCTTGATTAAATGGTAAATAACCCATTAATAAGGTATATAAAATGATCCCTAATGACCATATGTCGGTTTTTCTACCATCATATGGTTGAACTTGGATTAATTCTGGAGCCGCATATTCTTCTGAACCACATCTAGTAGTTGAAAATGGTGAATTTTTATCAAGAAATTTAGCTAAACCAAAATCTGTTAATTTAACAATTGGTTTCCATGAATTAGATAAAGATGAAGAATTAGATGAAGAATTGGATGAAGGAGATGAAGAATTGAATGATGGATAAGGGATTTCAAGTAATATATTTTCTAATTTAAGATCACGATGAACTATATTAACATCATGAAGATAATTAATGACGTTAACAAGTTGAAGGAAAATATCTTTGGCAATATCTTCAGTAAGTTTATCAAAATGATCATTAATGAAGTCAAATAATTCTCCACCCGGAACATATTCAAGAATTAGACAAAGATGTTTGGGTGTTTCAATTGTATCGATCAGTTTAACTATATTAGGATGTTCGATAAACTAAATTATTTTGAGCACGAAAATATAAAAAAGAAATATATATAAGAGAGAGTGGAGAAGATGAATTATATCGAATGAATCAAAAAATTATTATTATTATTATTTTTTTTTAAAAAAAATAAATTATTTACCTTTAACAATTCAACTTCCCTCCAAACACCGGTTTTTAATCTATCACTATCATGAATTCCTTTTGTTGAAATCATTTTAATTGCAACTTTTTCACCAGTATTTAAATTTACTGCCAATTTAACTTCGGAAAAAGCACCTGACCCAATTGTTTTGAGAACAGCATATTGACCGATCATTTCTAAAGTAGATAAAGAATTTTTCAACCCTAAATCGGAAATAATTTGATTTACTACTTCGTACGATTGTTGTGGTTGTTGCTGTTGTTGCTTTTTTTGTTGTGGTTGCGATTGTTCAAAAGAAAAATTATTATTATTATTATTATTATTCTCTACTACACCCAAATTCGATTCCTTAGAAACAAATTTCCTTTTAAATGAAGGAATCGTATTCTTTATGTGATGAATAGAATTAATAGAATTATTTGTTCCAGGAAAATCTAAAACTGAAGTGGCGGGACTTGGTAATGTTCCTAAAGCATCATCATCTGAAGCTACTCGTTGATGTTGAGTTTTCTTTGTTACTATAACATCCGAGTCTTCATTAACAGAAGTTGTAATCCTTGGTGGAGTTGGTGGTTGAACTTTTTTAACTAATAATAAACTTAAATCACCTTTGACATCTTTAACATCTTTTGTATTATTTTCATTATCGTTATGTGAAAGATGATTTTGATTTTGATTCATTGATTCTAATAGAAAAAACGATTGGTGAGTTATCATCATCCCAGAATTTTGATCATATAATTTTTATATATGATTTGCCTCTTACTTATAGAGAAAGATGGAACAGACTCGGTATATTTTGATGCAGACATGGATCCTAACGTTGGTGTTGTTGTTGAGGAAGTAGTGGTAGTGGTAGTGGTAGGCATCGCTTGGGAATTACTACAAATATAACGCTTCCTATTATTGTCCAATGTTGAAGAAGGATTGAACATGACTTTGTCGAAAGTTCTTAATCCACTATTTTCTGTTACAAAGTTTTGGCTAGAATTAGTTAAAATAGACATTACTTCTATCGTCCTTTGAGAAATTATTTCTTCCTTGGTAGATAAATAAAAGTGGGGGGTTTTTTTTTTTTTTTTAACTATTGTCTGAAAACAATTCAATAAAGCCACAATAATGTATTTATTTAAAAGATTATCGGCAAATTAGTATATCATGTGATATTTATTAAATTCGTAAATTGACGAATAAAATTTTCTAAATGAGTCATATGTACAATTCATGCTATTTGGGGGGGCTGATGGCTGAATTACAAATGTTCAAAATTGATTATTCAACTTTAATAAACTTGATTACTATATAAATTATTACATAATAATTATATAAAAAAAAAGATCTAATAATATGATTCATTCATTTTTATTTATTTACTTACTATTGTATAGTTCATAATTTACTGAATATGGGATTGTTTCTTTGATTCGCACAAGGGAAACATTTTGAATTTGCACAGTAAATCATTATCAATGGATTTACAAAAATAGGCAGCCAATTTTAATTTATACAATTTATAATTTATTTATTCAAATCATAGTTTTTTTAATAATGTATTATACTGTTACGGAAAACCTTTAAAAATAAGGTGACTTCATGATATAACTACTAAGTTAACCATTTTAACTTTATTTAAATACAATAAAAAATTCCTTATTTATAATTTGATTATTATGATGACATAAATATGAATTATACAATGTAATAAATAAATTAAATAAATTGCAAAGAAGGGAATTATATACAAAAATTATATTAATATGTAAAAAAAAAAAAAAAAAACTATAATAATGCGATATAATCTTTTATTGTTTCTTTCATTGCACGAATAGTAACAAATGATATGGATCAATTCCTCTATAATGTTCTATATATATATGGTCTATTTTTTTTTTTTTGGGCGAAAAAAAATAATAAAATTACAAAAAAAAAAAATAAAATATATAAAAAGGTCCGATGTATAAACATGTGATTGATTATAGTTATAAATGAGATCATGTCGATTATTTATGAGCCATTTCTTTGTATCGTACCCAAGAATATAACCCAGAACCGAAAAGAGCAAGTACTATGCCAATTCCATTCTAAAATAAAAATAAAATAAAAATAAAATAAAATAAAATAAAATAGTGTAAGTTATTATATAATATAATCTTATACCAAAAAAATCAATAAATGATTAGAATTAATTTTACCATTGTAGATATTTCATTTTGGAAATACCAAGCTGCAAGAGCTGTTTGGAAACAAGCCTTTGCAGTTCCAGATATAGTATTTGTTAAAGGTGTCGTAACTTTTATTTGCATAAACATTGCAATATTGATTATAAAACCAGTTATTCCAGTGAATATCATCAAAATCCAAAAGTTTGTTTCTCCTAAAAAGTGAACATTAACAATATCTTGTAATTCACCAGAAAATAATACCAAAGGGAAAAGTAAAAATACAGAAAGTGTTGTATTATAATGAAGAAGGCGCCTGGATTTTTAATGAAAGAAAAATTTATAAAATGAAAAAAAAATAAATAATAAAAAATAAAAAATAAAATAAGATCAAATAAAAAAAATATGAATAAATGAATAAAATAAATAAATAAATAAATAAATAATATTATCCCTTACCATTGATCATTTTCAACATAGATTAATGTCTTTTTAACATAAATTCCATACAAGGCAACAAATACACTTGATGCCACACCATAAATTATTCCTTCCCAAGAAAAATTTATTTCACCATATGATCCTATAACAAAACCCATGAATACAACACTACAACAAGCTAATGCCGGAAATGATGTTTTCCCTCCTAATAATGTATATGTGAAAATAATATTAAAAATGATTGATAAAGAGCGAGCAACCTAAAAAAATAAAGTTCAAAAAAAGTTCATTATTATTTTTTATTATATTTCAGTAAATATAATTAATTAATTAATTAATTAAATTTATGTAATCAACCTGATAAAATGTAACTTCGACATATTGTAAACACATATTATTGAAAGTCAACATCATAACATACATAAAAGTCAATGGTGCAATCTTTCGTGCAATATTCATCTCACATTCATATGGTGGGATAACAGAAAATGTCTTAAAGCTTTAATATTATACAAAATAGAAAATGAGAAGTAAAGAATTAATAAAAAGTTTTTTTTTTTTTCTTCCGATTTTTTTAGATTTAACAATAATTACCTTTGACCCAACGTTCCACATATCATTAGGATAACCAATGCAACGATCAATTGAAACCATGTGACAAAAAGAGGAAATGGAAATTTATACTCAGAAGTACTTAAAATAAATTTATTTAAAAATACGACGGCCAAAGAAGCAATCCAATAGAATGCTACTACAGAAAAAATTCGTATAACCGAATTATTTTTTTGACGATGAGCATATGCGGATGCGGAACTTGCGGGTGGTGGGAGAAACGACTTCTCATCAGGTTTTTCGTCAGGAGATACCATTTCTATATGCCTTTAGTTTACAAGTAATTTATAATTGATTTATGTAAGTAAAGGATTGAAAGAATTAAAAGAGAGTTAAAGTTTTTAAGAAATGGGTTTTTTGTTTTATAAAAAAAGGTTCGAAGCCGAAAGAGGAAAATTAATATATAACCAAAAAAATTTCACAAATTGATATAATTGGTAAATCAATATTTTTTAATTTATTTTTAACTGTAAAAGGGAAATCGAATTTTACGTCAAAAAAATGACTTTAGAGAGATCTACGTAATTTATCTATAGCTTATCTATAGCTTATCTAACTTTATTATCTACTTATCTATTATATAAATTATATACACACTTTTATTAGAAGATAGGGAAATAGAATCGATGACATAATAATAATAACAAAATAATAAAAATAATAATAAAAATAATAATAAAAATAATAATAAAATAGCCATCAGTTTGTTTATTCATCAGGTTCCCAAATCATTCCATTAGATTCTTGAGTTGACATTTCTTGAGATCGAGATCCCTCTATCTCATCATTTCCTTCTACCATTAATATGTTATTATCATCTTCTAAAATCTGCCCATCTTCCATTTCTTCATCTTCGAGCATTCCATCATCATAATTATTATTATTATTACTATTATTATTATTATTACTGTTATTGTTATTATTGTTATTGTTATTATTTTTATTATTATTGTTATTGTTATTATTTTTATTATTATTGTTATTGTTGTTATTGTTATTATTATTATTATTATTATTATTATTATTATTATTATTATTCGATTCATTCATTTTATTTAATTCATTTAATTCATTATTATTCAAGGGACTTGGATACGCTCCTTTGGGTGTTTGAATATCTGAAATATTACTGCCAGAAGAATTCCGAGAATTTGATTCGGAAAATTCTGGAATTATTTCTGTATCTTGCGAATTTGATATATCTTCAGAATTCTAATAAAATCAGAATAGAAAATGGAAAAGAAAAAAAATCTGTTTAAAATAAATAAATTAAATAAATTAAAATAATGTTGAAAAAAAAAATTTACCTTTCTTTTTTTACTATTCGTTTTCTGTGGTTTACGAATATGATATACATTTACGATATCCTCTATTGCATCTAATAATAAATTAATAATAATAAATTAATAATAATAAATTAATAATAACAATTTTATTTAACATCAATAATAAGAAAAAAAAAAAAAAACCTGAAATGTTATACATTTCAGCCGTTGAAACTCCCCGCAATAAAATTCTTGGTGATGGTGATGTTGGTGATGATTCAGTTGAGTCACTATCAATATTCAAAGCTAAATTGTTCATCTTTGCTGCAATATAAATAGATGCAATTGCTATCGTATTATGTTTATAAAAGAGTGAAACTGGCGCATTGTAACTTTAATAAACCGTAAATTATGAATGTAAAATAAAAACGTAAATAAAAGATTAATATGACATTAGTTTAAAGAGAAAATAATAAAAATTGTCTAAAATATTAACCTATCATTAATAATTGCCCATGCACTACAAGTTAATTCTTGAAGTTGTTTGCCTTTATAATGTAAATTATTATTATTATTATTATTATTATTATTATTATTATTATTATTATTATTATTATTATTATTATTATTATTATTATCATCATTATTATTATTATTATTATTATCATTATTATCATTATTATTATTATTATTATTATATCATTATTATTATTCATTATGACTTTAAATTATTACCTTTAATGCCTTTCAAATCTCTAATCATCACCAACATTGGTTTATATGGATGATTTACTTTAAAATCAAAACATATGGTAGCTGCTACGATTGGTTCATCTCTTGTGATGACTTTACGCCATGACTCATATTCCTATTATCAAATTATTATGTTATTATTATATTATTATTGTTTCTTCTCTAATATTTTATACCATTTTGAATATATAAATCATCTAACATTTTCTTTAATATTTTTATTCCCAGTGGCAGCTTTGGCACAAGTAATTGCTACTTCTCTCAATTTCCTTATGGTTTCCTCAATTTTACAGGCAAGAAATACACAAGTACCTCCTATATCCTATAAATAAAGAATAAAATTCAATGATTCTATCTATACATTAAAAAAAATTTTTTTTTCAAAAATATATATATATATAAATATTATATACGCACATATTGATGAAACTCTTTTAAACCTCGTCGCATATAAAATCTATGAAAAAAAGTAGCTGCTGTTGCTATTGTCATTTGGGGACTGGCGAATAAAATTTTAAATTCAAGTTAAAGAATATAATACTAAAAGATACCACATTATTAGGCAGAAAAAATGATAAATAAATATATATATATATATTTATATTTATAAAGGATACAGTTTAAGGTCAAAAGAAATTTTAAGGATAAATCTAAATCCTTTAAACCTTCTGTAATTCTCCTCTTCAACTAATATTCCATCCTTTCGAGAAGGTGTGTAGAAAGTATAATCATCTCGCCTGAAGCACCAATTCGGTGCTTCTTCCATTTGAAAAAATTAAACTCGAGATTTTTATATTTGAGCAGAAGATTTTTCAATAAATGTGACAGATTAAAACTTTCCCTTAGTAAAAAAATAAAAGTAAAACTTTCAATTATTAATTATAGTAATCAGAGATCAAAATCACAACCTACAAAAAATGAGATCGGTGGTAACACGATTTTAATCAGTATATATTTAGAGACAATGCAAATTTACTTATTTTTATAGGTTCTTGCATTTTAGTTATTAAAAGATCTATATCAATATTTTATTTGTTTTTTTTAAAATGCCGAAATGATAATACAAGCCTATGTGTTGCTGAGCAATGACTTGGAATTATTTTTTTTTTAGCTGTGGATATGTATCAAATGAAGTTTGGATTTCTATATACTGTACATTTACGTGATGCTCGCTCCTGAACCTTTCTTTGTTGTTAAGCAATTTGTTACGTCCTGAAATAGAAGTCATTTAAAATAAAATTTTTTGAGATAAGGAGATCAAGAAAATTTCAAGAACTTTTAAATACGCGTGTCAAGTATTTAAAATAGGTTTGATATCATTCTCAATTTCTTCACCAATATTTTCCACCACATTTTGTACATATCAAATGTTTTTGTTCAAATTTTTCTTTTTACGTGAACGGTTGATCATTTAGCTAAGAATTTATATTCATACATAAATAAATTAATTACTTGCCCCAATATTAATAATACAAAAACACAATTTATTAGACCATTTTGAAAATAGTGAGGACTGGCATAATCCTGGAGGAAATAGCTCCAGAATTTATCTTTTACTATCACTTGGGCTAGGGAAAATTGTTTATTCCTCCCAAGTCAGGAACTAGGTACCTTTGGTCAAACAAATTTACATCACTTACAGTACGTTAAGAAAGTCTTATGGACAAATCAATTATCTAATTCGTCCAACAAACCCTGTGACCAATATATTATTAATTGATTACCTTTCGGATATCCGATAGGTAAATAATAAATTAACTATTATCGTAACTACATATAAAACTTCTTAATTTTATAATTAAATTGTCAGTATAATGCTAAGTAAACTTGTAGACAATAAAAATTTGCATCGACTGTAAAATATTAGCTCTATATCATTAAAATTGAGAAAATTATTAATGTTTTAATTTGTACAGCTGTTCAAAATTTGATTACTTATAATTCTCTTAATTTTAAAGAACTAGGTCTAATATTTCTACAGTCGATGCATATTTTTATTATATATAAGTCTACTTAGTAGCATTTTTATGATTATATTATATAATTAATAACTTTTATATGTAAATATGATTGCAAATTATTTCTGATTTTATATTTTAATAAATTATATTTAAATATTTGATAATTTTATATTTTTATAAATTCGGAAATAATTGCAATCTAGCTATATATAAAAGTTATTAATTATATAATCTAATTGCAAAAACGCTACTAAGTAGACTCATGTAGAAATATTAAACCTAGTTCTTTAAAATTAAGAGAATTATAAATAATCAAATTTTGAAAAGCTATACAAATTAAAACGTCAATAATTCTCTTAATTTTAATGATATAGAGCTAATATTTCTATAGTCGATGCAAATTTTTATTGTCTACAAGTTTACTTAGTAATATACTAATGATTTAATTATAAAATTAAAAAGTTTCATATATACTTATAATAATAGTTAATTTAAAATTTTATATTAACTATCTATTAGATATCCGAAAGGTATCCAATATTTAGCAAAGCCAACATGATTATAAGGTATGGTTTTTTGACCTGTGATAGGAATCATTATTTGGTACAGCAATTCTTTTGCATTTGACTAATGATAATTATTATTATTTATTAAATAATTGATTATTGATAATAAAAATTAATAATTATTATTAAATTATTAATTATTATTATTATTATTATTAATTATTATTATTTATATATTATAATTATTATTAATATTAATTTTATAATTATTATTAGAAAGAAATAAAATATTTCTTATAGTAATTAAATTCTAGATAATTATTTTACTGTTCAAAAAAAAGATCATTATTATTTTTTAATATAAATTTTATCTAGATCTAATAAGTAATTATTATATAATAATTATTATATATTATCTTATTAATTTTTATTATCCCTTAAATTGTAAGCAATTTTATACAAATTTGTTTACAAATTTTTTCCTAAATATCTTACATATAAAAATTAATAGAAACTTAAGTTTGAAATTTTGATTATAAATTATTGATTATTAGATATATGTGATTATGCTAAATATAATAATTATTATATATTATCTTATTAATTTTTATTATCTCTTAAATTGTAAGTAATTTCATACAAATTTGTTTACAAATTTTTTCTTAAATATCTTACATATAAAAATTAATAAAAACTTAAGTTTGAAATTTTGATCATAAATTATTGATTATTAGATATATGTGATTATACTAAATACTTTCAAACTGTTATATAAAAGTTATATGAAATTTATATTTGAAAATTAAGTATTTTTCAATAAAACTTTGATTTTATAAAAATATATTTTATAATTTTAATTATTTTATTATAAAGTAATTAAAGTTATACATCAGAAAATTTAATTAGATATAAATTTACAGAAATATCACATGATCTACGGAAATTTACGCCTAAAAATTTAATTTTTTAACTTCAGTCAAGATTTAGGTGCCAGGGAGCGATTTTCTACTAAGATATTTCTAAGATAGATCGAAAGCCCTGGTTTTTGGCTACAAGATGATATATGTTTCATTACTATAGCATCGATATTCGCGGAGAAATTCACGTTTGAATTTGAATTTAAATGTGAATTTCTCCGCGAATATCGATGTTATAGTAATGAAACATATATCATCTTGTAGCCAAAAACCAGGGCTTTGATCTATCTTAGAAATATCTTAGTAGAAAATTGCTCCCTGTCACCTAAATCTCGGCCGAAGTTAAAAAATAAAATTTTTTAGGTGTAAATTTCCATAGGTCATGTGATATTTCCGTAAATTTACGCCTAATTAAATTTTCTGATGTAGGATAACTTAATAAGAAATATAAATTTTATTATTTAAAATATCTTTAATTATTACTGTATTTAAGGTTATAAACTAGAATTTTGACTTTAAATAAGAAGAAAAACACAATAAAATTATTAAAAATAGTAGTTTATTTTTTTTACATATAAAAATATTTTTATTACTTATGGATTATTAAAAATAATACTAAGTAATCTCATTCTAAACTTAAAATTTTTTAACTATCTAGATAAATTCTTTGATTAAAGATATACTTAATTAAATATTTTTTTTACTTCCATATATAAAATAAATTTTGAATAAATTTCAAAAAGACAAAATACTTCAAAAATTAAAAATCAATTTTGGAAACATGTATAATCCTAATTATATATGTTTTCAAAATTGATTTTTGATTTTTGAAATATTTCGTCTTTTTGAAATTTATATAGAATTTATTATATAGAAGTAAAAATATCTAGTTAAATATATTTTAATTAAAAAATTTATTTGAGTAGTCAAAAAATTTCAGGTTTTAAGTAAAATAATTTTGTCTTCTATAAAAAATTATTTTGACTTTTTTTTAAAAATTGTAATTTCAGAGTTTCAAAATAATTTTACATGCAAATATAATCCTAATACAGGTCAAATACAAAAGATATACCATACTAAAAAAGTTGATTTTAGCTAATTTATAATATAAGATGTAATAAAATAACAATTTTTATTAATTTTTAGTTGATCTATAATATAGGAATTCTGATTTTAATATAGAAATCACCATTTAATACAGTGATTCTTTTGTATTAACTAGTATAACAATGAAAAGAAATATCAAACAGTATATAAGAAATTTAAAAATTAAATATTTTTTCTTATAATTAAAGAATTAACAAAATATAAGAAATTATATTAGAATTAATCAAGTTTAAAGTACATTTTAGTATTGAGTTAAATGATAAAGTTAATGTCTTAGTTAAAAAAAAAACATGACTAATTTATCTGTGAATCAAATATATGGATATAATCCTTAGTTAATATAATAGTATATTGGAAGAACAATCTAATTTAGAAATTACTGCATACATTTACAAAAAGAATTAACATTACCAAATACTTTACAAATTGACAATTTCACTGGTCATAATATAATTATATTATAACTGATTAGTTTAGATTATAACAGATTAATGTGACTTGAATATTGCAAATTCAAGTCATTCCTTATAAAAACTATAATATTAAAATATACTTAAAATATATTTAAGATATTATTATTTTATAATTAAAATATATTTAAAATATATTTAAAAAATACTTAATTTAGGTAATAAGTAAGTATGTTTTAGGTATATACTTAAAATATACTTAATTTTAAATATGTTTTAATAATATTTTAAGTATGTTTTAAATATATACTTAAAATATACTTACTCATTACCTAAATTAAGTATTTTTTAAGTATATTTTAAATATATTTTAATTATAAAATAATAATATTTTAAGTAGATTATCACAAATATAATTAAGTATATTTTAAATATATTTTAAATAAATTTTAATAATATCTCAATAATATTTTAATTATATTTTAAGTATTTTTTAAATATGTATATTTCTTAACCAAATTAACTGGACTAAACCGTTTTGATTCAGTTTAAACTATCATCGGATATCTTCTGTTACAAATTAATTTTTTGTGTGATTCGCCAAAACAGGAAGGACTTATATAATTACAAAAAAGTATATTTTATTGACACCCATTTGAAACTAACAATACCATTTCTTTTTACGATATTTTTTTACGATATAAATGATATTATGTAAATTTTAATAGATCTTTCCTTTTCTTACGCCAAGCATAGTATCATTGCGTGTGAAATATACAGTTTAAGGATAAAATTATCCATCTTCGCTTATATAACAGAGTACAAAGACCAGTGCGATCCATCAAACTTATTTTATTGACTCCGAAGAAACCTACATAATGTCACAAACAGAGAGAAGAGAAGTATGTTACTTAAGGTGTATAATAAATTCTGGAAAATTGGAATTTACTTGGTCAATAATTACACCATCTAGATGGGATTGGATTGGATTATATGAAGACGATAGCAAAGCAAATAGAGAATGGCTTGATGGACATTGGTTTTATATAAGTAATCATGGAAATCGTTTGACTCTTCCTGACGGTCGATATCATTATTCTGGCAGTCATTGGATTGGAACTGTTTCTGGAAGAAATCAGATCAGGCTAAACACTTATGAAGATTACGGAGAGTATAAAACTTATTCATATGTTATTGTATACAATCCTGTATTTACATACTTTGATATAAATCGGGTTAATTATACACGTAAAGGATTGAAACATATATTTGATAATCACAAAGAAGATTGGGGATTTACCGAAAATGACCATTGGAATAATCAAAATGGGGAGAAACTTCAGAGAACCCTTCAAGAGTTTATTGGCAGAAACGTAAACAATGTTTACAGTGGAAAATATAGGAATCAAGATGCGTGCTTTATAGTTGATTCTGCATCTCATAACTGTATTATAATTTACCGGGGAGGAAATAAAGATTATCAATTATAATCTGGATGGAAACTAAGTAATGCTCAATACAAATATGTAACGCAACCACCATTCAAATTAAATGCAGTTGTACTTACAGTATATGAGAATATCTTCGATGAAATTGCCAACTCGGAAGTTGAAAGGGATGATTTACTTAAACGATTTTTAAAAGTTTACAAGAATGATGAGAACATTTATAGTGATGAAGTAAATAACCAAATTGCGGACTTTTTTGGACTGGCTAAAAGTTACATTCCGTTGTCATTCGAAGGGAGAGATGAAATAACACCAGAAGACAATTATGAACTTGACTATGAAAAAGTAAGGAAAAAGGCAAAAACTATTCTGGGGGGGCACTTGAAAAATCAACAACTTGACAAAGATAAATTTTTTACTAATTGATCAATAAACAAATTAAATTTATATTTAAGTAATTACACCGTATATTGGAATAGTTTTTGTATAAAGAGATTCTTTCAATTTCTTATATTCCTTAGTAATGAACTCCCGAAATTGATATAGTTAAAATTCGAATAATCTTTTACTGTGCAATCTTTTAGAATTAACATTACATATTATATCAAACTTTCACATTTTTTATGGTGCATCATAACCTTATACCAACTAATCTAATATGTCAAAACTGGGTTGCCAATGGACAACAATTCGTTGCTCACCTTTGGATTACCATCAAATAATAATCTATTTGTGAGATGCAAAGTTGTTCATTGACTCAACTCTGTGTCAAAATGTTAAATACTAATATGTTTATATCCAATAGAAGTTCAAATAAAATGTCTACCAGACAATACATAATAAAGATATTTTTCCAATTATATAATACATGGAGCGTACTTTCTCTGAAAGTGTGTACTAAACTTGGATATGATCAGACACATGATGCGAAGACAATTTTATATATAATAATGTCCACTCTGGACTACTTTTATATATAACATAATTATATATAAAATCATTGATTGTTACCACATATAAATTTTTTATTTTATAAGTAAATATCAAAAACGGTACTAAGTAACCTTAAATATAAGAATGAATTACATATTATATAAAAAGAACAGACTTATATCATGAAAATTGAGTGAATAATTGTCATTTTAAAATTTTTCGTCCGTTCGAACTTTAATCGTCGACCATTCTCTCAATTTTGATGTTATAGATCTGTTCTTTTTATATAACATGTAACTCATTCTTAACTTTAAGATTACATAATACCATTTTTTCACATTTACATATTAAAATAAAACGTTTTATATGTAACGACGATCATGAATTATTTCCGATTCATATATTGTTATAAAAAAATAAATAATAAAGTAAATATTATATCGCGTAACGAAATGATAATCCAATTTACTTTCTTTAATTAGAAGTTATAATTTTTATTTGTTAAAATTTAAAGAACTCGTAAGAATTTCGACATATAAAAGTAATTACGGCAGCCGAAAATATTTGCGGCAATTATATTTCCGGCAAATATAAAAACAATTAAGTCAACAAGTATACCTGCCACTACATATATATATAGAGAATAATGGTTAATTGAAACAATCAGTCATAAAGGAAATTTTGGTTTTTGATTTACGGGTTTAGATTGATCAACTAATTTGTCCAGTGGTGATAATGAGCTTTACCAATTTTCTCAGGGAATTATGTAATTTTGCCCAGAGGTGACAATCACCACTAGTGAGTTTTAGCAATCCCTTAAATTAAACAAATTAAATGTAAAAAATCTTATCAAAATTTCAAATTTACAAAAATTATTTATTTCCTTCAGGATATATTTAAAAAACAATATATAAATTATAATTATGGAATTTCATTCTTTTTTATATATATTAAGAAAAAAAATTACACGGCAAAAAAAAAAAATAAAAAATCATTACAAAATAAAAAAAAAAAACAAAAAAAAAATTTCAAGTAATTATTATTATTAAAAATAATTCAAACTAATACTAAAAATCAAATTAAATATGACAATAATGGCAATGAATAAAATAACATCAAATGAATAATTATAAATAATAACAAAAATAGTAAATTCCCACCCCAAAAATACAAGTAAAATAAAAAAAAAATAAAATAAAATGTATTTGAGTTCAAAGGACTCTATAAAAACAAAACAAAAAATTGTCCATATAAATCACGAAGAAAAAATAAATATATTAGATTAGATTAGATTGGATTATATTAGGAATTAGATTTCCCGGAAGCTTCTCTTGATTTGATCAATGCCACTTGTAAAGCGGCTAACCAAGTAACTTGTGATTTTGCATCCATAGCACAACAAATATAATTTCGTTTTGGAGTAATGATTTTAAAACAATGTTGCTTTGATTTCGATAAGGGATCCATTTCGATGGCATCAAGAATATCCGAAAGATTGATTACCAAATGTGGACGAGGTTTCTTTATTATTATATTAATAAATTAAATAATAATAATCATAATAATTAAAGTTTAAATGAGAATGGATTATAGATAAAAGTATTAAATGTTAAATATAGAAATAAATATATA
The DNA here is from genome assembly GCA_910592015.1 of Diversispora eburnea. Lineage (NCBI taxonomy): Eukaryota > Fungi > Glomeromycota > Glomeromycetes > Diversisporales > Diversisporaceae > Diversispora > Diversispora eburnea. The sequence goes on along the minus strand of CAJVPK010000604.1, from coordinate 2,633 downwards.
TTCACCTCTTTATCTTTATAATATGCTAATTTGGTAGTTTTCAGTACAAACCATCTCTTATTCCAATTTGCCTATTAAATATAATATACATACATACATATATATATATTTATTTAATTATAAAAAGAATAAAAAAAGAGTTAAAAAAAAATCAAATAAAATAGAGATAGAAATAAAAATAGAAATAAAAATAGAAATATAATAATTACTTTAAATCTATCAAGTTTATAAACATAACCATTTTGAATTATACGATCATTCTCATCATCATCATCCATAAATTCAACACCTTCTTCTTCTTCAGAACTAGTAGTCGGTTCGACGCTATCCTTTCTTTCCGGTACAAATTGACCTGTTACAGGACTTGATGGTAATGATGATGAAATAATAACTGAATTATGTGATTCCACTCCTCCATTATAATTATTATTATTATTATTATTATTTTTACTATTATTATTATTATAAATGTTATTATTATTACTACCACTACTATTATTATTATTATTATTATTATTATTATTATTATTATTATTATTATTACTATTATTATTATTATTATAATTAATACTAGTATTAAATTCTACAACTGGTGATCTAGTCGTTGATTCATCTAAACTAATAGGTTTTTCGGATAGAATTGTTTTAATTTGTAAAGAACCTCGATGATTTTTATTATTATTATTATTATTATTATTATTATTATTATTATTATTATTATTATTATTATTATTATTATTATAATTATTGTTATTGGTATTATCATTATTGTATAGTGGTAATTTTCCTTTATTTTCAACGTTAATATGAACATCAATAGTTTTCTTCTTCTTCTTCTTCTTCTTCTCGTTACCATCATCATTATCATCATTATTATATTCTTCATCATCATCTTTCGCTTCTTCGATTAATACATTATCTTGAACTTCTTTTTTAACTTTATTTATTGCTTCCACCCATTCATCAAGTTCTTTCTTACTGTCAGCTCGAACGTAATATGTACGTTTGGGTGTAACAATACAAAACACATTTGTTTTATTCTTTAATTTGACTTCTGCAACGGTACCAATATCATTTAAATCTAGAATTCGAATTAATTCATATTCCTATATTATTATTATTATTGTTGTTGTTGTTATTAATTAAAAATATTAAAAAAAATGTTGTTAAATATTAAAAATATATAATTATTGTTATTCAAAAATATTAAGTAATACCTTATCACTTTTGTAATATGCTAATTTTGTTGATCTTAACACAAACCATCTTCGTTTCGAACTCTAAAAATAAATTAAAAAATAAATAAATATAAAAATCCAATTAATCAATATTTATTTATTTATTTATTATTACCTTTCCTCGAACCTTTCGTCTCTCTATTTTTTTAAGATATCCCGCTTTTATTAAATTTTCATGTTGCAAAGTTTCTCGGGCTTCTTCGGGATTTACATCTTCTTCAGGTTCACTTTCGCCTCCAGAACCAATAACTTCTTGTTCCGAATCTGAAGTATCGGATAATGTTGCAACAATTGTTTGGGTTTTATTCTAAAGAAAAAAATAAGTTCATACCTTCAACTTTTCAATTTCACTTTACTTTATACTCCTTTATACTACCCGTTAGTCAAAAAAATATATATTTAAATACCTCTTGATTTTTTTGTGCTTGTGATGATTGTGCTTGTTGTGATGGTTGTGAGTGTTGCTGTGCGTGACTAGTATTGCGCAATGTTCCTACTGGTGTGGCCATGCTATCGAAACTTATTGCTGTTTTTTTTTTTTTTTTTATTAATAAACGATCACGTGAAAAGAAGAAATATTTTTAATGAAAAGATCTTAAAAAAGTTTAAACCATAGATTACATTTAGTTAGCTTACCAGAAGTTGGATTTAGTACTTGAACAGAAGATGAAGATTTGGACATTCTTCTGTCAACCGAGACTTTTGAATTTGAATGTTTTTTTTATTTTTATTATATTTTTTTTTTTAAAAAAAAAGAAATAAAATAAGATAAAATAAAATAATAATAAAAGACTTAAAAAAAAAATATATATATATATATAAAAGAAAAAAAAAGGGGAAACTAAAAAATAAAATGACGACCGATGGAATAAATCTTAATATTCAAAAACTGAATATGTAAAAGTTTCAAGCAAAATAAAATATATATAAGTTCTTTTATTAGAGAGAGAAAGAACGAATGACAAGGTTAAAAAAGTTACCATATGATTAGGGTGCAGACAAATATAATACATATATTCATTGATATATTGAATAAAATTAGTGCAGATATTTGCCTTTTAGGAAATATGTATTGTTTTTTTTTGAATGCACATTATTTATTAATTATTTTTATTTTTATTTATTCCCCTATACTACTATACTATTTTATTTCATCATTCACATTCACATTCATCATTCATCTTCACTTATTCATCAGTTCATTCATTCCACAATTATTTCTTTATTAGAGTATTTATATTTATTTTATTTTTTACTTTTTTTTTTTAACGAAGTTTAACACTTTTTAACGCTGGTTAAAAGTTTATTTTTACCTAAATAGGGGGTAGGCTAAAGCGGAGTAGAATCATGTGAGGTGATTCGGGTTAAAGCGGAAGTGTGACCGTATCACATGTA
>CAJVPK010000603.1:0-26067 GCA_910592015.1 Diversispora eburnea | reverse complement strand
ATTCTTTCCGTTACCATAAAAGTTAATTCATTTATATTTAACATATCAGCTTTGGAATAAACATCTTTTAAAAGATCAAAATTTAAACCATCTTCAAGTTTTCCCGTGTAAAGATGATATACAATACATCTAAATGCGAGATATGGCATATCTTTTATGGTAATAGTTTTCATATGTCCTTCTAACCATTCTCCACCTAATAATCTTTCAAAATATTCAGATCTGGCAGCTAAAATAACTCGATGAGCTTTTAAATTTGAACCACAATCAAATAAAAATTCCACATCACAAAAAAGATTTTCACTGAAAAATCGTTCAAAAGGTAAAAGTGAATTTATATAATATTCTGGTATAACATTCATTAAACTTGAACCTTCCCCATGTGTCATTGTTGTTGTCGTTGTCGTCGTTAAATCATCAAATATTTCAGCTCGTACCATTAAATCCATCTCAGGTAAATTTGGTAAATATGATTCATTGGGATATAAATCTTTAAGACTAATTATTCTGGCAAATCCATAATCCGCATTCACTCCATTAAATTCAAAATTTGTTTCTAATATATGTCGATCAATTATGAGATTTGGTTCTTGGATGGTATTTAATTGTTCTCTTCCCAAACGATATAAAGCTAATCTAAATTTTTTGTGTCTACCAATTATACCATTCTGTCTTTCGTATTGAGTTTGTATTGCTTCAAGATAAAGTGAAATAAATTCTGCTGATTTTTTGTCAACACCATTAGGAAATAATTTTAGTCTCCATAAATAATCGATACTATTATTATTATTGACATTTCGTTGATTGGCAATGTTTAAAATAATACACTTTCCAGTATTTCCTCTGGGTGACCAAAACCTTTCACTATAAAAAAAGGTACCATTGGGGTGTCGCGAAACAAGTTCGTTGAAACAATTAATTTTCCAAATAAACGTAAAACAACCTTCCTCCATTTTTTTTTTTTTAGAAATTCGAGATTTGAAGATTTTCGGGATGCATTTTTTATAACCTTATTTTAGCGTGACTGATTCGCGTGTGATGACATATTCATCGCACTACCTTAAACTTTGTAAATTTTGTAAAATTGAATCGAAGAAAGCAGCAATATAATAATAGAAATCATAGAAATAAAAATAATAAAGGATAATGTTTTATGATTTAAATATTCCCTTTCCTACTCAACCTAATCAAGTGGTCCAACGAAATGAACTACGTAAAAGGATTGAGATACTGATTAAACGTAAATAATAATTTATAAATTATAAAAAATATTAGTATTCTTTTTGCAAATTAAATAAAACTAAAATATTAACGAAATTAATAAATTTTTATAGTTGGGTATCAAGTTATTGCGTTCAATCACATTGTAACAGGGAAAATAAATCCAAATAAAGTAAATTAAATAAAAGAAAAGCAAGTTTCAAAAATAAAGCAATTTATTTATTTTTATAATATTAATGAAATTTACAATAATTTAAAGACAAATCCAATAACAACATTAGATTATGAGATTTTTGATCCTAATCAAAATTCAAGAATCGAACAATTAACTCGAATCACTATTATTCTCGAAGATTCAAATCAAAACATTGGTTTGGTTTGTAATAAATCTTTTATTTATGATATTTTTTTAATTTTTTTTTAATGTTTTTTTGATTATAATTATAATTATAATTTTTTTTTTTTTAAAAAAAAAAAAAAAAGAAATCTAGCAATGCAACTGCTTCGTATGATATTATTTCTGTTCAACCAACGAACGAAAAGTTATTTCAAAACGCCTGTGGAACATTTGAAGTAGATATTATCTCTTTAGAAATGGGATCACGTTTGCCATTTTATATCAAACATAGTACTGTTGGATTGGCAATAGAGCGTGGTGTATTTTTTGAAATTTGTTATGCACCGGCTATTAGAGGTTTTTATCTAAAATTTTTTATTTATTTTATTTTATTTTTTATTTATTTATTTTATTTTATTTTATTTTTTAGATGCATCATCACGTAGACAATTAATATCTAATGCACAAAATTTGGTTAGAGTAACGCGTGGTAAAAATATTATAATTACTAGTGAAGCTCAAAGAGCAATGGAATTACGTGGTCCTTATGACATTATGAATTTGTAATTAAATTTACCGATTTCACATTTCATTTCATTTCATAAATAAATAAATTTAATCATGAATTATATTATTTTTATTATTATATAGAGCTACAATTATGGGTATGAATCAAGCTACGGCTAAAGAATGCATTTCAACAAATTGTCGATCCGTTGTGATGCATGCTGGTAGGTGATGATTTTACTTTATATTTGATTATTCCTACTAAGATATAATTTATAATAATCATAATATTATAATAATAATAATAATATTATTATTATTATTTAGCAACGAGACGAAATACTCATAAAGCAGCGGCTTCTTTTGAACCAATTGCTTCATTGAAACTAAATGATTTATGGAAAATAGGAAAAGAAAGGTCATCAAATAATTCAAATAATAATAATAATAATAATAATTTAAAACGTATGAAATTTAGTGAAGAAGAAGGAGATGATGATGATGATGACGATAATAATAATAGTAATAAGAAGAATAATAATAAGAAGAATGAAAAGAAAAAGAAAAAATCAAATAAATTACGAAAATTGGAAATGTGATATAATTTATTTTAAATAATTTAAATATAATTCAAATGTATTATAGTCTTAAGTTCGAAATAATGCAACTTCACGTGCAAAGCTGCTGCTTTGGATATTATTCCAACATTTTTTGGAAAATGAATGAAGAATTTCATCACATCTATGTCCAATTTATATGATACTTGTCACAAATTATTGCACATGATGATTAAATTTACAAAAGTTTGATATAATATTTTATTACATCGATCTTTCGATAAGAGTAAAAAAAATATTATTTTTATATATCTTTTCACTTAGGTCCCCTTGAACTACACTAATTAATAATTGACTAATATCGGTATCAACTTAAGCTTTCCAATATTATTCACAAAGTTTATATCTTTTAATAGAGTTACATGAGCTTTATCTTTTTGCAATATTTGAAAGTTTGATATTTGATATTTGAAAAAAGAATCAAAAATTTGATTGATATTTGTCAGCAAAAGTTACGTTTTTGATATATTTTGGATGTTCTCACGTTATAAAACTTCAGGTTAATCTATAAATAGTTTAACGTGATTAAAGATAAAAAAATTTCAGTTGGTACAACGTTTTCTGTCAATAATGGAATCTCTTGACGAACTTTCAAAACTTGAGTATCTTTCTTTGATTTCCAAAATTACTAGTGAACTTCTAAACCATACCGGAATAAATGATAAAACTTTAGGTAAATTTATTTTTAATTTTCTTCAAATTTTTCTCACTGATTAATAAGGTCACATATATATATTTATATATATTAATATCAATTCTTTGTAGCCGAGTTTATCATCAATCTACATGAGCAAAATCCAACATTACCGGCATTCAAAAAGGCTCTTGAAGATGCTGAGGCTGCTTTCCCTGAGTCATTTGTTGTTAACCTGGATCGTTTGATCCAAAAAATGAATCCGAAATACAAGCAAAAAGAAATTGTTATTGAGAGCATAGAAATGAGTAAAGATACGAGTAGAGATAGGAGTATAGACATGAGTAGAGAAATAAGGAGTAGGAGTAGAGAAAGAAGTAGAGAAATAAGGAGTAGGAGTAGAAATAGGAGTAGAGAAAGAAGGATGAGAGACAGAAGTAGAGAAATAATGAATTTTAGTAGAGATAGGAGTAGAGAAAGAAGGAGTAGAGAGAGGAGTAGGAGTCGAGATAGGAGTAGAGAAATAAGGAGTAGGAGTAGAGGAAGAAGGAGTAGAGAAATAAGAGACAGAAGTAGAGAAATGAGAGACAGGAGCAGAGACAGAAGTAGAGAAATAAGAGACAGGAGTAGAGAAATAAGAGACAGGAGTAGAGAAATAAGAGGCAGGAGTAGAGACAGGAGTAGAGAAATAAGGAATAGAGAAAGAAGGGGTAGAGACAAAAGTAGAGATAGGAGCAGAGATCGATTTAGAGACCGTAACCGTAGCCGAGATAGGGGTCGGAAATCTGAAAGAGAACAACATGACGAAAAGCCTATATTATATAAAATATACAACGGGCGCGTAACGAATATAAAAGAGTTTGGTGCCTTTGTAAGTCTAGAAGGCGTTAAAGGACGAGTGGAAGGTGAGCATTCTAGTCATACAGTCATACTACTGCTCGTATTTAATTTTCTTGACATTATTAAATTTTCTTATTCCATTTATTAGGTATGGTGCACGTTAGTATGTTGGTAACAGGGGGTAGAGTTTCGCATCCTTCTGAAGTTGTGGCTCGAAATTCCAAAGTCAAAGTCAAGGTTATGTCCATCGCAGCATCTCGGATTAGTTTGTCTATGAAAGATGTAGATCAAAAAACCGGACAAGATTTGTCTCCACATTTACGTATTAAAACCGAAGAGGTATATAAAAATCAATAATTTTTATAATTTTTCGTTGTAAAATTTTTTTTAAATGTATTTCTTTAAATTTTTTGTTGATAGGAACTTGCAGCCGATGCTCTTCGCAATTCTGAGCGATCGTTCTTCGGAAAAGTTCCAGTTATAGAAGACAATGAAGGACAAAACAATCTTAAACGACTTTCTTCACCAGAACGCTGGGAGCTCAAACAATTAATAGCGTCGGGTGTATTAAGCGCATCCGAATTACCTAATTATGATGAGGAAATTGGTACTACTGAAAATATGGAAACAGAAGAGGAATTAGACATTGAAATTAGAGAAGAAGAGCCGATGTTTTTAAGAGGGCAAAAAAAACATACTATGCAATTGAGTCCAATTAAAGTTGTTAAAGCACCAGATGGAACTTTGAATCGAGCTGCTCTTGCTGGTGCATCGTTAGCGAAGGAACGTAGAGAATTAAGGTTGGTATGTAATAAAATTTTAATTTTGAGTTTATGATTTTGACCTAAGAAATTTATTCATATTGTAACATAGAGCACAACAAACAAATGCAGAATTAGACTCAGTACCCAAAGACATCAACATTCCATGGTTAGACCCTATGCCTGAGCCAGGTGAACGTCATTTTGCACAAGATTTAAGGGGCATTGCAGCAGGTCGAAAAGCTGGGGAAGTACCCGAATGGAAAAGAGAAACTTTCAATAAAACAACTAGCTTCGGAAGAGTCACTTCATTATCCATTCAAGAGCAACGTAAAAATCTACCTATATATCAAATGAGACCAATGTTGATTCAGGCGATAACTGAAGTATGTAGAAAAATTATTCTGATTTCTCTAGCTATTTTTTTTTTTTTTTAACTTTTTTAGTATTAACGATCTATTTCAATTTTCAATTAAATTAGAATCAACAATTAATCATTGTTGGTGATACGGGGTCAGGAAAAACTACACAAATGACACAATACCTTGTTGAGGAAGGCTTTGCAGAACGTGGAAAGATTGGGTGCACCCAACCTCGTCGTGTGGCAGCAATGTCGGTTGCGAAACGTGTAGCTGAAGAGGTTGGTTGTCGATTGGGTGAAGAAGTTGGGTACACAATTCGATTCGAAGACTGCACTAGCCCTAGCACGAAAATAAAATACATGACGGATGGTATGTTACTCAGAGAATGTTTGTTAGATCCCGACCTAAAACAATATTCGGTAATTATTTTGGATGAAGCTCACGAGAGAACGATACACACTGATGTATTATTTGGGTTACTCAAAAGTATAGTTTTTTTTTTTAATATTTGTTTTGTCTTTGCTTTTTTTTTTATGAACGATAATTTATTAAAACCATGTTATTTCATTTTTTTTGTTGGTTCTGGCAGAAACTCTCAAGAATCGACAAGAACTTAAAGTAATTGTTACCTCAGCCACCTTAAATGCCGAAAAGTTTTCGGAATACTTTTACAATTGCCCAATTTTTAGTATTCCTGGACGTAAATTTCCGGTTGAGGTTCTTTATACCAAAGAACCCGAAAGCGATTATTTAGACGCGGCTCTTATTACTGTCATGCAAATTCATCTTTCTGAACCTCCAGGTGATATCCTCCTTTTCTTAACTGGTCAAGAAGAAATTGATACTGCATGTGAGATTTTATATGAACGTATGAAAGCACTTGGTCCCCAGGTTCCTGATTTGGTCATTTTACCAGTCTACTCGGCTTTACCTAGCGAAATGCAATCAAGAATATTTGAACCGGCACCCCCAGGCAGTCGTAAAGTTGTTATTGCGACCAATATCGCTGAAACGTCAATTACTATAGATGGAATTTATTATGTTGTAGACCCAGGTTTTGTAAAACAAAATGCATATGATCCGAAAGTAGGAATGGATTCATTAATTGTTACAGTAGGTATTTTTTTTTTTTTTCTAAACAAATTTATAACAATTTGATTTAATATCGACCATGTTTTTTTATTGACCACATTTTTGTTATTAATTAGCCTATTTCACAGGCACAAGCACGACAGCGCTCTGGTCGTGCCGGTCGTACAGGACCTGGAAAGTAAGTCATAAGAACTATGTATTGTCGTTGGTTGATTATGATTCATGATTTATAATGATATTGACTTATTATTTTAATTTTTTTTTAGATGTTATCGCCTTTATACGGAAGCAGCATATCGTAATGAAATGCTTCCAAATCCTGTTCCCGAAATTCAGCGTACTAATCTTGCAAATGCCGTGTTGACACTCAAAGCTATGGGTATCGATGATCTTCTACATTTCGATTTTATGGACCCTCCACCTGTTCAAACACTTATCACAGCTTTGGAACAGCTTTATGCTCTCTCCGCTTTAGATGATGAAGGTCTTTTGACTAGATTAGGTCGTAAAATGGCCGAATTTCCTTTGGAACCACCACTTTCAAAAATGTTAATTCTATCAGTTGATCTTAGGTGCTCTGAGGAAATTCTGACGATAGTGGCAATGTTATCTGTTCAAAATGTCTTTTACAGACCAAAAGAAAAACAAGCTATCGCTGATCAAAAGAAAGCAAAATTTCATCAACCAGAGGGAGATCACCTAACTCTCTTAACCGTTCATAATGCTTGGAAAGCCAGCAAATTTTCAAATGCTTGGTGTTTTGAAAATTTCATCCAAGGTCGAAGCATGAAAAGATGTCAAGATATTCGCAAACAACTTTTAGGTATTATGGATCGATATAAGCAAGATATTATTTCTTGTGGAAAAAATTATAACAATGTACGTAGAGCGATTTGTGGTGGATTTTTCCGTCATGCAGCGAAAAAAGATCCACAAGAAGGTTATAAAACGTTGGTCGAAGGTACACCTGTCTATATTCATCCCTCAAGTGCATTATTTAATAAAGGACCTGAATGGTAAGTTTTAATTTTCTCACATTTCTACTATAAGGTTCAATTAGATTTATTCCATATCTAATCTGTGTTTAAAAAAAAATAGGGTGATATATCATGAACTTGTATTGACAACTAAGGAGTATATGAGGGAGGTTACAGCCATTGAACCAAAATGGCTTACTGAAGCAGCTCCAACCTTCTTCAAGGTTGCTGATGCGAATACAATTAGTAAACGAAAACGTGGAGAAAAGATTCAACCACTGTACAATAAATACGAAAAACCAAACGAGTGGAGATTAAGTCGCGTCAAAAGACATCAAAAAGTGTCTCAGACTTTTGGTAATTATTTTTTCCTTAATCATTTGTTTTATGTTCGAATTTTATTTTATTTAATGATAATATACTTAAAAAAAACTTTAAAAAATTTTCTAGGTTAATTGTATGTTATTATTATTATTATTATTGAACTTTAATAATCCGTGATTGCCTATAAAATAATTAGTGTAACATGGACAAAATAATATTAATAGAAAAGTAATCTAATAAAATTTAAGAAAACAATGAGGCGTAAAGAATAGATATATAATAGTCTTTTTTCTTGTATTATAATTCTTTTTTGTCTTTTCTAAATATTTGTACTCAAAATTTTGATGAACAATTAAAAATAAAAAAAGCTTTATTTTTCGAACAATACAAAAACTTCTTATTTCTAATAAATTTATGAATCATAATAAATAATATACTAATTTGCCGTGAGAATTTTATATTTTTGTATTTATTTTTTTTCATAAATATGGTTCCCAGAAATTTTTTTTTTTTAATCCAATTCTCTATTTTATTTTATTTTTTAAGGAAGGAATTGCTTCAATTGTAGTTTCATTATTTTTTACCATTTCTTTCAATCATCCAACATATCTTTAACACTATAAATGATTACTAGGATCACATTACCTTATTATAAAAAATTGATTCAACACTCTACTACTTTTTTTGCTCATTGCCTTTTTTTTTATTATATTTTTGATTGACATGATATTATTATGGATAAGTTAATTGATTCACAAGTAAAATTGGGGAATTAAGTCATGAAAATTGACGCAATTTTTGACGCAATTACATATACGCAATTAAATTTCAGTAATTAAGTCAAAAAAAGGTTTTTTTTTTAGTTTTGACGACATGTATAGTAATTATGTCACGTATTGATAACGAAAAACAAAAATTATTACGTTAGAATACTATAGTATATTGGCGAAAACCTGGTGTGGAAAGATCATCCATGAGACGTGACCAGATTTTAATTATTTCAAATGAACAAATAACTTTCGTAGTAACATTATGCGAAAGCTTTTTGAATTCGAAAAATGAAATAATTAAAAATGATAATACTTGTAAAAAAAAATGTCAAGACATCAATAATTTATACCACCAGGTCAATTATTGGGGGACCTTTTCTGTTGATGAAATTTTTCCAATAAAATAAAAGTATTACTAAAGCATTATCACCAAAAACACCACTTGCCATCAAACATCAATTATAGAAAAAGGGAAGGAAAAAGAAAGAAAAAAAATACACGTTCTGAATTTGGATCCACATAAGAAGGATGGATTGACATGGGGTGTCAAAATGAGTGTAACAATTAAAAGTCAACTAGAATATACCACAACTAAATAGGTATTTAATTTGACAAGAATATTTGCAAATAGGCAAGGAATGATTTGTAAATAAGCAAAGACCGACACACATAAGCGGTTCAATTTTTTTTGATTTTGTGACATGTGGTTTCCCTTACACCTTATCTGGCCACTCTGATTTCGCTGACCATTCTCAGCACAACGGTTTTCAAAAATGTTGATGAAAAATCAAAGTGGTGGTGTTAAAATTCCTTCAGAAATATCAAACAATACTGTAGTGAATCAGTTGTGCGTGATGAAAGATTATATGAATTCATACCAAATAAAAAAAAATGTTACGATATTGAGGATGATAGTTGCAATTAAATTCAATATTGATGATTTTTTAATGTAATTGTGATATTATTGGAATTAGCTAATTTTAGAATAAAAATGTATTACATTAACGCGTCGCGTAAAAATATGAATTACGATTGGCTCAATAATGTGATATAACTGATCATACACGTGAAAGTTTTCAAAAATGTTTCTTGTAGAATGTTCAGTTTCAGTATTCAGTAAGAAAGTGAAAAATCACCGATAAAGTATTAACATCCAATTTATCCAATTTAAGCATTTTTTATTCTTCTCGTTCCTCTTGTGAAAAATACACGTAGAAAATTGTTTCACAGAGAAAAATCATGTCTCTACGTCATGCCACCACGTACAAGTTAAATCTTTATTAATAAGCCTTTTTTTTTTTTTTTCTTCAAAAATTCAAAAATCAGTATACATTAGTACACGAAACTTGAGTTATTGGTAACCAATCAAAAACCTGTAATTATAATTAAACCATAATCTGCTATTCGTATTAATAAAAAAAAAAGAATTTCGAAAATGTCAAAAGCCACCTCGAATATCACAGTTTTAATTGATAATTATGATTCTTTTACTTGGAATGTATATCAATACCTTTCAGATCTTAATGCTGAAGTTCAAGTTTATCGAAACGACGAAATTACTATTGATAATTTGATTTCACTTAAACCCAAAAATATTATAATTTCTCCTGGACCAGGTCATCCTTCAACCGATGCGGGAATTTCTAGTGAAGTAATTCATTTCTATGCAGGAAAAATTCCTATTCTTGGAATTTGTCTTGGTGAACAATGTATTTTTGAAGCTTTTGGTGGTAAAGTTTCTTATGCTGGAGAAATTGTTCACGGTAAAACTTCAATCATAAAACATGACGGAAAAGGAATTTATATTAATGTGCCAAAGGATATTTCAGCTACTAGATATCATTCTCTAGCTGCTCAACAAAATACTATTCCTGATCAATTAGAGGTGACTAGTTGGAGTGAAAGTGGAGTTGTAATGGGTGTTAGACATCGAGAATTTACCATTGAAGGAATACAATTTCATCCCGAAAGTATTCTTAGTGAAAATGGTAAAATAATTCTTGAAAATTTTTTAAAATTAGAAGGAGGAATGTGGGAAAATAATCCGAAATTTTTTGTTAAATCACCATTGGCCAAAACTCAAATTTCAACCAACTCGGTTCCTTCAATTTTGGAAAGAATTAAAAATCAAAGGTTGATCGATATTGCAAATGCTAAAAATCAACCTGGATCATCTTCACTTGATTACGAAAAATTATTATCACTTCATGTGGCTCCTCCTTTAATTGATTTTGTTGTCAGGATAAAACAAACATTACCAAAATATCCTGCCATTTTTGCTGAAGTTAAACGAGCTTCTCCAAGTAAAGGTAATATTGACATAACGGTTAATGCTGCGGAACAAGCTCTAACTTATGCGAAAGCGGGTGCTTCTGTAATTTCAGTATTAACTGAACCAAAATGGTTCAAAGGTACTTTAAATGATATGAGACAAATTCGAGATGTATTATCAACAATTCCTAATCGACCAGCTATATTACGAAAAGATTTTATATTAGATACTTATCAAATTATGGAAGCACGTATATACGGAGCTGATACTATATTATTAATTGTCTCATTATTATCAGATGAAAAATTAATGGAATTATATAAATTTTCCAAACATCTCGGTATGGAACCTTTAGTAGAGGTTAATAATGAAGAAGAAATGAAACGAGCTGTAAAGTTAGGAGCCAAAGTAATTGGAGTTAACAATAGAAATTTACATACATTTGATGTTGATTTAAATACCACTTCCCGTCTAGCTGAGATGGTATCAGATGACGTGATATTAGCAGCTTTGAGTGGAATAACTGAAAGAGATGATGTTGTTAAATATCTTGAACAAGGAGTTGGAGCATTATTAATTGGTGAAGCACTGATGAGATCAAAAGATAAGAAAGCATTTATTCACGAAATTCTTGGATTAGATAAATCCGTGAAAAAAAAATCAAATACCGAGAAGGTGGTAGTTACACCTTTAGTAAAAATTTGTGGAGTATCAACGATCGATGCAGCAATAGAAGCAGCCGATGCAGGGGCAGATTTTATTGGACTTATTTTTGCTAAATCCAAAAGACAAGTAACAATTGATCGAGCGTTAGAAATTGTTGCAGTTATACGAGACTTTCAATCAGAAAAAATTAATGAAACGAAAGAAGAAGAAGTTAACGAGATTAATGGTAAAGAAGATTCTCTACCAGTATATTTCGAACAACAATATGATTGGTTTAATTTACAAGCGAACAGAATAAATAGAAACACAAGAAAACCATTAATAGTGGGAGTATTTCAAAATCAACCATTAGATGAAATAATTAAAATAGTTGATCATTTGAAATTAGATTTAGTTCAATTACATGGAGAAGAAACATTAGAAATGTCAAGATTTATACCTCTACCTGTAATTAAAGCTTTTCATATTGATGAAAGTTTTTCCAATCCGACGTTAGTTTCTCAACCAGGATATAATGCATTATCTTTATTAGACACAAAAGTGACGATAACTAAAGATTCGAAAGAGCAACACCAAGGAGGAGGAGGAATTGCCTTTGATTGGAATATAGCATTAGATATTAAAAAAAGTGCATCGAAAAATGTAGGGAAATTCGGATATCCAATAATTTTAGCGGGAGGATTAAAACCAGAAAATGTCGTAGAGGCCATAGAATTAGTGAAACCATGGTGTGTTGATGTATCAAGTGGAGTTGAGACAGATGGAGTAAAAGATTTAGATAAAATTAGAGAATTCATTAAAAATGCAAAATCAATTATTTACGAAGAAGAGGATGAAGAAAAAATTGAGGATGAACAAAAAACGGTGAATGGGAAGCAAAATTGAAAAAAATAAAATAAAAATAAAAATAATTTTAATAATTCTCTATATTAAACTTATTTATTCTCATATATTTATTTATTCTATTTATTTTTAGATTTCTTCACATTCTTGTATTTTATTATTTAGGAAATTTGACAATATGCACAACTTAATAATTTCAATTTTGTCATAATATTTAGAATATTTTGTATTTTATATTTGCATATATTTTATGTTTGCATATTTCAAATAAATAAATTTATTTATTTTATTTTTAAATAAATAATTGCATATGTGACTATATACAGATAAAAAAAAAATAAATAAAATATAGAAAAATGTATTACGTAGAAAGGACTGTATATTTACACCGAAAACAATATGAATAACATAAATAACATATAAAATATAAAATATTAATGACAAATCTAATAAATATTGATAAATCGAATCGTAATAAATAATAAAAAATAATTCATAAGAAGTAACATAAAAAGAATCTTATTAGAGATTTACAATAAAGTCTTGGTAGAAAAAAAAATTTTTTTTTTTTTTAAAATGCCAGCATATAATGAATGTGAAGAAAAAATTTGTCATCATTTATTCTTCTCAACAATCAAATAAAAAAATTTCACAACTATCATTTGTTACCATTCAAAGTTCGTTCTTCTTTCTTCTTATACCGAATAATTTTTTAATCATCAGTTAAATTAACATCCTCAAGAGACTTCATAAATAACTGTTTACCTAAGTGTTGTTTGAGACCATCATTTTGGCTACGAAGCATTTGATTCTCCTTCGTGATTTGTGAGTATTGATTCTTTTTAATTTTAGATCATTTAAAAGAAATTACGTGTGTCAATGAAAACAGAAAATGAAAGATACCCACATAAAAAATTCGTATGTGATCTTTGATATTTAGAACCCTTTTTACCTTTAAATCCTCATTTTCTGCTTCTAGTGATGTTAATTCTGTTTGCAAACTCATCCTTCGTTGTGTGATCTCTAAAATCTGCTTTGTAAGTTCATTTCTATCTTCTTTCTTCTAAAACAAGATAAATTAAAATATAAGAAAGATTTTCAAAAAATATAAAAAAATGTAGAGAGAGATATATATTATATTTATTAAAAAAATATATTTAAACCCCACCTTTTCGCTAAACATTATTTCCATTGATGATCGACTATCAGTGGTATCTGTTGTATTTGTTGAAATCCTTCGCATTTTTTGTTGTGAATCATTTATGTCAGCCAATTCAATAGTTAGTCTTGAGATTTCTACATTAGCGAGATTAAGTGCATCTTCAAGTTGATTGATTTGTTCTTTGAAAATTGAACGCTCGACGTCCATTTCTTCAATTATTGCTTCACGTTCTCGATGCGTTTGTTCAACCAACTACGATATATATATATTTATTATATATTTATTATATATTATATATTAAATCTTTAAATGTAAAAAAAAGGAAAACTAAAATTGAATGATAATTAATTAATTAAATTTTAATCACTTTTTCTTGCCAACTATTAAATTCTTCTTCCTTGGCCACTAACTGATCGGCCATGGCTTGCATTTGTTCTATAAATAAACATTAATTAAACCCGTTTCAGAAAATAAAATTAAAAAAATAAAAAAGGTAAAATATGTGAGTGATCGAAAAAAAAAATATATATATAATAAATTACCTCTAAGTGATTTGTTTTCATCTTCGATATCCGTAAATCTGGTTTTTTCTTGAGTTATTTCATTATTCAATAAATCAAGTTTTGCATAAGCTGATCGAAGGCTTTTGTTCTATTTTTATATCAAAATATTAAAATAATTTATACATCATTGTGATGATCGAAATGAATTTTATCCAATTATATTAGTTTGACAAATGTACTTTATCCTTGAAAGCCTTGTAAAGCGAAGTGATATATTCTTTGAGTTTCTTTGGTTCCTCCTTTAAAAAAAAAATTGAAAAATTGAAAAATTGATAAAAAATTGTTAACAATAAAGATTATAATTATGATGAAACAGTAGAATAACAGGATAAAATAGATGTATTGTATATAAAAAATATATGAAATATATGAAATATATAAAATAATAATAATTAACAATAATACATACTTCCGAACTTATGACAGTTGCATAGTCTCCAAAGTCTTCGTCACGTTTTGCGGCGATAACAGTATTTCTTCGGAAAAGGCCTCCGGTACGCATTTCGTTGAAAAAACTTTGACTATTTGACGACTGTGTTGACGGAACTAGGGTTTTAAAATTTAAATTAATTTATTTGAAAAAATTCTTTAAAAAAAAGTTTCTTATGGAATTATTTGATATTCTTTGATATTCTTTGAAAAAAAAAAAATATATCGGAGATATATATATATATATATTAATAGTACAAGTGGATTAAAACCCAAAAAGAAAACTGTAACATTGTACGTAAATTTCCTGCTGTAATAATTGTAATAATGAAAACTATATTTTCATTGGATTATTAGTTATTCATTAGCCCCTGAACTGCCTTTAGAAGTTTTGAATAATCGATCACAGTGGTAAGACAGTATGAAATGAATTGTTATTGTACTCTGCATTGTGTTGTTTACCTTACTTCAAACTAAATATATTTATAATTGATAATGAATTAATTCGCTGAATTTTGTCGCTGTAATTAAGAAAATTAGAAAATGATCATTATCTCATTTTTATTTAATAATTGTGGTGTGCATCTAATTTTAGTGGATATAAACTGGTTAAAGAATTTCTAAAAATAAATTAGAAAAATAGACGAATACGCATCGCTTAACTTGTTTCTTATGATATTCACGGGTTGGAGTATTGTCTGTTTCAATATATTACTTTAATAAGAAATTTCAATTTTATATATCGTTGATCTTTCCTGAATTTACGTGTTTTGATCTAATCAAGTTTACGCTAAATTTTCTTAAAAAACTCGAATGGTATATATCGAATAAAAATAAATTTCTTTCATCTATAATTATTATTCTCTCACAATCTTTCAATTACAATAATAATAATAATAATAATAATAATTTCTCTTTCTATCAATTTTACTACTATACTACTATACTACTTTGTAGCGCTATTACCACTATTAATCACATTCCATCTCTTTTCACATTGTTGCCAAGTTTTATGAGGAACATTCGCGGCTACTGCTCTCCAAACTTCAGTGAAAGCTTTGGAATGTTCTTTCACAGATTGTTTAAGTAAAGCTTCATCTTCTTCGGACCAATCAGCTGGACGTCGTTTAAGATATTGGTAGCTAATTTTTTTTAAAAAAAAAGAATATGAGAGAAAAATATATCAACAATAACAACAATCGCGATATAATAATAATAATAATAATAATAATAGACAATTGTATTTACTGTATATCAACTAACCGATTTTTACAACTTTGAGCATCACGACCAGGAAGGTGAGTAGAGATTTTAGTCCAAGCTGTTCCATATTGTTCAATTAACAATTTTAAACGGGTATCCTCTTGAAATGACCATTGATGACGTTTCGAAGTTTCTTCGTTCATTTTTTCTTGTTATATATATATAAAATACGCTATAGGTATGTATATATATTGATTAATGAAAAATAAATTATTTTTAATAAAATTTATAAAAAAAAAGTTGAAAGATTTAATTCTAGAAAAAAAGGTTTATTACATTTAAATATTGTGTACGTTATATTATATGTTACAAAAAAAAAATAGTTAAATTTTTGACTCTTAATATCAATCAGTTTTTTTTAAAAACTTACGTAAATTATTTTAAGAATCATTTTTGGATCACGTGGAAAACAAAATAATATATCGACCTGCTAAAAAGTGTTAAAAAATAATTATTAAAATTCCAAATTGTAACACAATGGACTCATCCAATTTGTATAAAATTTTCTTTTATTTGATTCCTCTAGTAATAAGTTATTAGATGATGTCTTTTTATTAAAATTGGACATCTGTAAGAGCAGGAATTTATTTCAAATATTAATTAATCATAAAATACCAATTTTAATACTTAATCGTAATTTTCATCGGTTTCAATGAATCTCAAAATCAGATACAAACTATCTTATAAAGAATTATAGCCAGAAAACATTATCTACAACTTAGAAGCATTTTTATAGTTACTAGTGAAAATTGAAACTTTACTTGATATAAAATATAAATGATAATCTATCTATCCACGTGTCGGATAACTGGAATCAAATTATTCCAATCGTGACAAAAGTTATGCCATTTTCCGGAGGTAAATTTCAATTTGGGAATGTTATAAATAGTATTTCAAATTCTCTGTCCCTTAGAAAAATATAATAAAAATCATAAATGTAACAACCATCACACCCTAACCCATAAATATTATATTACAGGGATGCGGAATTTCCCCTCCGGTTAAATGTAGTTATTTTCTTTATTTAATCTGGTGGGTGTTGGAATTCTATCCACGTTTCGAATAACTTTAAGTGCTAGTCAATATTGGAATTAAATTATTCCAATCGTGACAAAGTTACGCCATTTGCTGAAACAAAAAGAATTTTAATCGGAGCGACATTTCCATTTGGTGATATATGAATGAGACGAATTCTCTGTCCCTAAAAAATATAATGAAAATCGTAAAATGTAAAGAACGTAACACAAACCCTAACCCATAGATAGCATATTACAGGGTGCGGAATCTTCTTTATTTAATCTGGCGGATGTTGGAAATTTTTTTTTTTTTTGGATTTTAGAGAAGAGATGGAAAAAGCTAAAGAAATCAGAGAAATAAAAGAAATAAAAGAAATGAGAAAAGTGGAAGGAATGAAAAAAATGAGAGAAACAGGAGAATTAAAAGAGTAGGCATATTGTACATTAAACTTTATTTTAAAATCATAATTTATTGTTAATAGTAAATTACATATATTAAATTATATTTCAAATCAACATAAATTATATTACAGCGAGTGAGTATTTAAATTCATAATTATCGAAAATCAATGTTTCAATATTACATAACAATTCTCTAATCAGTTATAAAAAACAAATCAATATAAATTATATTACAGTCAGTGAGTATTTAGATTCATAATTATTGAAATCAATGTTTCAATATCATATAACAATTCTCTAATCAATTATATACATTATATTACAGCCAGTAAGTATTTGAATTCATTATTATTGAAATCAATGTTTCAATTCAAGTTAATTCAATATCATACCTAATCAATTATAAAACTAAATTCTATTAAAGTCTGTGAGTATTTAGATTTATAATTATTGAAATCAATGTTTCGATATTATCTAACAATTCTCTAATCAATAATAAACTAATCACATATATACTATATTACAGTCGGTGAGTATTAGATTTATAATTATTGAAATCAATATTTTAATACCAATTCTCTAATCAGTTATAAACTAATCACATATTTATTATATTACAGCTGGTGAGTATTTAGATTCATAATTTTTTTTGAAATTAAAATGTTTCTAATCAATTATAAACTATTCATATATATATTATATTAAAGTCTGTAAGTATTTAGGTTCATAATTATAATTATTGAAATCAATGTTTCAATATCATGTAACAATTTTCTAATCAATTATAAACTAATTATATATATATATATATATGTATTATATTAAAGTCGGTGAGTATTTAACTTTGTAATTATTGAAATCAATGTTTCAATATCATATAATAATCCTCTAATCGATTGTAAATTAATTAATAATAAATTATATTACAGTGAGTGAGTATTTAGATTCATAATTATTGAAATCAATGTTTTAATATCATATAACAATTCTCTAATCAATTGTAAATTAATTACATATATGATATATTACAGTGAGTAAGTATTTAGATTTATAATTATTGAAATCAATGTTTCAATATCATATAACAATTCTCTAATCAATTATAAATTAATCACCTATATATTATATTACAGTCTGTGAGTATTTATACACATAATTATTGAGATCAAAAAATGTTTCAATATTATATAACAATCCTCTAATCAATTATAAACTAATCACATATATATATCATATTACAGTCTGTAAGTATTTAGATTTGCAATTATTGAATCAATGTTTCAATATCATATACCAATTCTCTAATTAATTACTGTATAAACTAATCATATATATATTATATTACAGCAAGTAAGTATTTAGATTAATAATTATGTTTAAATTTAACTCAATATTAATTATAAATTTTCAATATAAATTAAATACAGTTAGTAAGTATTTATATTCATAATTATTGAATCAATGTTTCAATATTATATAACAATCCTCTAATCAATTATAAAATCAATCATGTATATATTACAGCCAGTAAGTATTTAGATTCATAATTATTGAAATTAACATTTCAATATCATATATAAAATTCTCTAACCAATAATAAACTAATCAATATAAATTATATTACAGTGAGTGAGTATTTAAAATTCATAATTATTGAAATCAATGTTTCAACAATTTTCTAATCAATTATAAACCAATTAATATAAATTATAACAGTGAGTGAGTATTTAGATTCAAATCAATGTTTTAATATTATATAACAATTCTCTAATCAATTATAAACTAATCAATATAAATTATATTACAGTGAGTGAGTATTTAGATTCATAATTATTGAAATCAATGTTTCAATTTAATTTAATTTAATATTATATCTAATCAATTATAAATAAATTATATTACAGCGAGTGAGTATTTAGATTCATAATTATTAAAATTAATGTTTCAATTTAATTTAATTTTAATATTATATCCAATCAATTATAAATAAATTATATTATAGCAAGTGAGTTATCCAGAAATTTTTTTAGGAATAAATCTCTATAACATTATGTAACTTACGCAAATATATACGTATAGATTTTCGTAAATTTACATGTATAAAATTTACATAAAATTATACAGATCATATAATATTATATAAATTTATAGATGTATACAAATCTACATATATTTGTGTAAATCTTATAATATTACACAACATTACGGTTTATAAATTTTCCTGATGTTGAAATCAATATTTCAATATCAAATAATAATTCCTAATCAATTATAAACTAATTATATCTATATTATATTATAGTCTGTGAGTATTTAAATTTATAATTATTGAAATCAATATTTCAATATCATATAATAATTCTCTAATCAATTATAACCTAATTAATATAAATTATATTACAGCAAGTGAGTATTTAGATTCATAATTATTGAAACCAATGTTCAATATCATATAATAATTTCTTTAATTAATTATCAATAATATTTTAGTGTTCATGAAAAGTGCAATGAATGTCATCAATGTAATACTGGAAGAAATTGGTGCCAACCATGTAATGTCAAACGATTTCAAAATGAATTTAATAAATGGACAAGTGAAGATAAAGAAATTGATGAATTTATTCAACAAATTCAACTAAATGCAAATAAACGTCAAGAAATTATTGAGTGGATTCCATTTGAAAGACTTGAGAATATCACATACCTTGATAAAGGGGGTTTCAGCACAGTATACAAAGCAAATTGGCTTGATGGATTTATTATTCGTTGGAATCATGAAGAAGAAAAGTGGAACAGGTTTGGTATATATGGTGGACAAAATGTTTGTTTAAAAAGTCTTGGTAATTTCACAAACAAAAATGATTTTTTGCAAGAGGTAAATATTTTATGTTATTTAATTTTCATTATTTTAAATATATAATAATTATATTAATATTAATAAAATATTTTAGATTAAAAATCAACTTAAATTTCGAGGTAAAAAGGCAATTGCAATATATGGTATCACTAAAGATTCAATAACAAATGAATATATGATAGTTATGAGTTATGCAGAATATGGTAGTCTTCGAAAACTATTAAATAATAAGTTTAAAAAATTAACTTGGAGTAGAAAATTGACTATTTTATTAACTATTGTAAAAGGACTTAAAAATATTCATGAAATGGGTTTAATGCATAAGGATTTTCATTCTGGTAATATAGTTAATCAAGATTTAATTTCATGTTATATTACTGATTTCGGATTGTGTAAACCAGTTTCAGAAAATGATCCAGAAAAAATCTATGGTGTAATTCCATATATGGCACCTGAGACATTGAGTAGAGGAGAATATACTCAAGCATCTGATATTTATTCTTTTGGTATGATTATGTTAGAAGTTTTAACTAGTTATCCACCATATTATAATATTTCACATGATTTAAATCTTGTAATAAAAATTTGTGAAAGGCATAAACCTGAGATCAAGTGTGAAATTCCTCAAACACTCAAAGAAATAATGAAAAAATGCTGGAATTTTGAACCTTTCAATCGTCCAACTGCTGAAGAATTGAATTTTCAACTTGATGAATATTATTCTAATATACATCATTATGAAATAAGAAAACAAATTAAAGTAGCAAATAAATCAAACATGAACAAGAATTTTATTCAATATAATTCAAGTAAAATGCATCCTGAAGCAATATATACAAGTAGAAATTTGGATTTTCTGAAACCAAATAATGCACATGGTAAGTATCTATATTTTTTAGCAATAAATAAATGATAAAACATTTACATTAATTATTATTTTAGATACAACACAATGGGATTTTGAAGTTCCTAATGATTTAAGTGAGTATTGTCTTTATTATATTTCTTGAATCATTTGTTTAATATATTTATCTAAGTAAATCAACAATTTTTGAATTTTACATAGTTGAAAAAAATGAAATTCGGGAGAATTAATCTTTAATTTGTTGGGAATCATTTTTTAGTCATAATGTTATTATTTAACTTTTGTATTTTCTCTAAAATTATTTATTCATTTGTTTTATTATATTTATATTTTATTATTTTATTATTTTATTTAATCACTGAAATTATAGAGTATAAATTAAAGCAGACCAGTATATAATCATTTAAAATAAATCATTATCGTGATATTTCAAAAATCAAAATATTTGATTATTCATTATTTGTGTTTATGCAATTTATAAATTGTTACTGTTGTTGACCGCATCAGGAAATTTTAATAGGCGAAAATTTGCGCAAGTTTTTTGTGCGTTTTTTCCTTTTTTTTGAGATTTGCGAGGTACAGAGCGATTTTCTACTAAGATATTTCTAAGATAGATAGAACGGCCTTATTCTTAGCTACTAAATGTTATGTGTTTCATTCCTGTAACATCGATATTTGCGGAGTTCGATTGGTTTAAACAAAACAATTGTGCAAAATTTGAAGATTTGCAAAAATTTTCGTCGATTTTTTCACAAATATTTTTTGATTAAACCGAATATCGATGCTAAATGAAAGAAATACATACCATTTTGTAGCTAAAAACAAGGCCGTTCTATCTACTTTAAAAACACTTTAGTAGAAAATCGTTCTGTGTCCCAAAAATCACGAGTGAAGTTGAAATAATGGAAAAAAAACACACAAAAAACTTGCAAGTGGTGAAAATTAGTGTAAATTTTCGCCTAATAAAATTTCCTTATGTGTGATTCACCTTCACTAAAGCATGATAACAGACAACTAGTAGCAGGGAAATTATTGTATAGAAGATCACTAAGCAATTATATGGGTGTGCTTAAGTTGAAAGGGTTATACTATAAGGTGAGTATTTGGGTTGCAGGTTTTATTCAAAAGAGGCAAGATATGAGGTTTTATAAATACTTAACACTAAGAAGTTCATTAATTAAAATAACAAGAAAATACTAAATATCCTAACACTAAAAAGAATAAATTCACAAAGGTCAAACACGCAGAATCTGATTGTGAAACAGAATAATTACCAAGAATATCCTCAGAACACAAAGCAGAGATCCCAAATAATTTGGGATTTGGGATGCCGAAATCCCGTATTCATAGTATTTGGGGTTTGGGATTTGGGATTTGTGATTTGAGCATTTCAGCATTTGGATTTTGAATTTGGGTGGCAGGTATATTACAAAGTAAGGTTTTTCACTAAGAAATCACAAATGGTTTAAATTATTATTTGTCACAAAAACTTCATTAATAATTTATTAAATTCAAAGGTTGGGAGAAAACCCAGTCTTTGCTTGTGTTACAGATTTACATAATAGAATATTAAAGAAAATTTTAGAAGATCTACTGTAAGTAATTCATACTACATGACTAAATTGATTAACTAATAACTATAAATATCTAGGAAATGGGAAGATTCCTATACATGATGCTTATTATTGAATAAAATCACATGTTGTGACAAGAATAACGTGATCGATCAATTTGCACTGACAATAAATATAAGATAGACTCAGTTTAGAATTTTAGAATTTTATTGAGACATTCAAATTTTATTGGTCTATTGTTTAGCAGGTGATTATAAATATTACATGTGGTGATAAATATATTACCCCCAGCAAATCCTAATTCTAGCACATGCATTTAACGGTAGGTTAGGATAAGAGTCTATGATAATTCAAATTACAAAAATCATATTTTATAATAAAAATAATAATAATAATTGAAATTTGCAATATCATCTAATATTGTATTTTCTTTTTATAAAATAATATGTTATATATTTTTAAGTATATTAAATTTTAGTATCAACGACAAGCATATTATATATACATACATATATATATATTATTATAATTAATACTTTGGTATCAAAAATATAAGCATGTTTTAGTATTAAATATTTTATTGAGTTTATTTTAACTTGATAAATATATTGTATCGAAGAAGAATAATAATTCTAATAATAACAACAACAATAAGTGATTCAATATTTATTTATTAAAATGCTAAAATTAATGATATAATATAATATTTGATTCGTGATCCGTGTAAGAACCGGACAATTTCATTAATAAAGATTGGGGATATGTATAATATAATATTTATTAGCAAAACGGAATCCAAAACATAGTAAATTTAACAAATAAATTTTGTTTCTTATATAAAATAATTTGTAAATTAAAGAAAAATTTATCTTGATTCTAAAAGTAGCTAAAAAACATATATTACTGATCATATTATTAATTTTATTATTTGATTTTAAGGAAGTTGGATTCCATAATGTTACACGGATTACGAATTAAGATATATTATTACAATAAAAATGAATTTCAACACGTGCTTTTTAATATTGCTGTCATAGATATTTGGATTTTTTTTTGCATTAGTAACTTTGATTTCAAATATCTCAATTGTTCGTTGACTTCAAATAGGATTATTGTGTTACGGAAATTTCTTTTAAGTCTCTATCTCATCTCTGTATTTGCAAATATTTTTTTCTGAATTGTAATAAAATGCAATTATGAAACGTAACATGTAATTTATTTAAATATGAAATCCCCCCATCTCAAATAAATAGATACATTTACATTAATGGTCTTAGATTCTATTATTGAACGAGTATATGTTATTCAACACTTTGGAAAAGAGAATATATACAACTTAAAAGAGTTGAGCAATTATATTTTATTAATTGGGAGTTCACATATGAAAGAGAATGAAATTTATTGTTTCTTTGCACATTTTTGAACTAGCCAATTGATGCATCTTACTTAATTCGTGATTCGCGAGAAATGGAAAGATCTACTGTACATTAATAAAATGCGGGGATAAGTTATATAGTAAAAATATATACAGTATATGCGATAATCTCAAGCCGGAATAGGAAAATTACAAAAGTCATTTTATCAATTATGATAAAAAAATCAAAGGTTCTGATTGTATATATTTTTAAAGTCAAATGGTTACATTAATAAAATAAGATAAAGTTTCCTTTTTTTAATAAACAAAACTTTCTTTTCGATTATATTTAAACCTTTATTTTGCCCCAAAATTTATTATGTAAATCCTTTCCGTTTCTCGCGAATCGCGAATTAACTATTAAATATTATAAATTGATACATTGGGAAGTTAAAAAGGTAGGTTAGACATGTACATATATTGATAAAATATTTTAATTATACATATTTTTTTAATATATTAAAATATAAAAATAGCATATGTAACTTAAAAAAATCATATTTTTTTGGTGTTACATATTAAATAAATTTAATGATTGGATATGATTCAAAAATTTCCTATTCTCTTAAGTAGACGGATTAACGTTGTTTGTACAATTTTACCCAATAAGGAAATAAATCAATTATGTCCTAAAAAAGTGAGTGCGAAATCATTTGATAGTTATCTATGTTAAAA
This sequence comes from Diversispora eburnea, assembly GCA_910592015.1. Classification (NCBI taxonomy): domain Eukaryota; kingdom Fungi; phylum Glomeromycota; class Glomeromycetes; order Diversisporales; family Diversisporaceae; genus Diversispora; species Diversispora eburnea. Next base: position 1,624 of record CAJVPK010000603.1, on the reverse strand, counting down.
GTGGTTTTGTGTAACAAATCTGTCAGAATTTTATGAAAATCATATATGCCTTGGAATTTTGCGTGAGTGAAATCCCATCGGAGTCGCAACAACTGTCACGGATATATGTTGTTCAGAATTTCGGTTTCTAAAGAATGCAGAAGGTTGGGAGAAAATAATAAAAATGATAATTTCCGGTGCAGATTGTGGTTTTATGTAACAAACCAATCTCATTGGAGTTACAACAACTGTACGAATATATGTTCAGAATTTCAGTTGCTAAAAAATGCAGAAGATTAGGAAAAAATAAAAAAATGGTAATTTCCGATGCAGATAAACTCCGCATCTGAATATATAACCGTGATCTTTGGATTTCAGCATCCCCAGATAAAAGTGATGATCGACGTTTTGGCAAATAAAGTCATTTTTTGTTTTCCCGCTTAACTTAATTAATTTTTAAAAAAAATGACGATCATAACTAACCTGTTATCATCATATCTTTTTTAAAATCTTTTCCAATTTTGATTGGTATTCACACACATTTCAATTCAGAAATTTCAGAAATCGGAGTTTGACTCCTGGTTTTATAAATTTTATAAATAAGAAATAATCTTCTTCGAAACGTTAATAAATTTAATACCTCATAATTACATTATGGACAGCATCAATAACCTCTATCGTAATTTCAAGGACTTAAAGGACTTGAAGTTAAAAAACTTAAACCTTCAGAAATCTTTAAAACCTATGGGTCAAGAACAAGAAGAGCTTTTTGACGACATGGCCAAAAACCTTGAGAACTTACGCTGGGATGGATGTATAATAAACGTTGAAGAACTAAAAAAGAACTCAAAACAAATATCTCAAATGATGGGACAACAGAATAAAATTACAGAGAGTACTCTTTCTATGATAGAAGAGATATCAAATTTATTAAATAGTCAAGAAAATTTAAGTTGTTATAAGAGATGGGTCTCATATTTTATTACAGAAGTAAAAGAAAAGTTGGACTCGGATACTTGGAAGAAAGTGAACGCTGCTTTCGGCTTCAAGATACGGCATAAAAATGCAGGTTTCCGTGAAAAAGATGAAATATATATTTTACAGTTGGAGAATATTTTAAAGGAGGTAAACATGGATATTACAGAATTTGAACTGTTACTGAGAATGAAAATGAGAAGTAATATCGAATTTCATAATAGTGAAAATCAAACTATAGAAGAAGCAATAGAACAATTTGAAAAGTCATTTCCTGATGATTTGAAAGATTTCAAGAATCCGTTAAAGAAAGTTTTTGAAGCTCTTGATAAATGGGATAGTGATTGTGAGGATTAGTAAACTTCGAACTAATATTTACGGCACTTTTGTGAAATTTTTTATTTATATGATAGATGATCTTTCTACAATTATATCAAACCGAAGTTTGATATATTCCAATTTCAAACTTTTCACTGAACATTTTTTTGTTATGCAAATCCTGTAAAACATTCTTTCAAGAACTTGTCACATGATTTAAATCATAAACTTTTTTAACTATTTTGTGTAAAGCTCCTCATAGGCCGAGCCGAGCTGAGCCTCATAAAGCTCAGGCCGAGCTGAGCCCAAAAGTCTTAGGCTCGGCTCAAGCCTGAGTTTATAAGTTAGGCTC
>CAJVPK010000602.1:0-26081 GCA_910592015.1 Diversispora eburnea | reverse complement strand
CCTTCTAAAATAATGAAACAACAGTCTTACCTTCGGGAAAGGACTATAAACTCCTTAAAAGAACCGTCAAGTCACTCTATCAGGTGGTTCTTGAGAAAACCAAGGACCACCGGTGACAGCGTTTCATCCTAGGTTTCTTTGCAAGTTTCACTTCATTTGGTTTAACTTCTTCCATGGATTCTTCTTCATATGGATCTTGTTCAAAGAGACTAGAACTTTAGGTTCTTGTACTTGAACTTTTGGTGGAGATAGATTTGGAGTGGTAGTAGTTTTCAGAGGTCTTCCCAGTTTACAAATAGGTGAGGGTCGGTTATTGGATTTATTTCTCATTGCTTCATATGCTTCATGTTTTTCAATATCATTATTGTCATACTTGACATAACTAATATTCCTGCGGTTTAGAATTTGATATTGTTATGATTGTTGCTGCTGCAGCTTTTTCTCTGTCAAGCAATCTCGAGCAAAATGACTGATTTCATTACAAATGTAGCATTTACGAGATCCACTATTATAATTGTTATTATTGTTGTTGTCATTATTATTTCTATTAAATTCACGAGAGTTATTGTTTCTTCTCTGACTTTGATATCTGAGTTTCTGGATCAAACCTTCAACTTGTTGCATTAAATTGATTTGCAATTTGTTAAAGTGTTTAGTTAGTTTATCTATTTCTTCATCACTTGAATTTTTCTTTTTCTTGAATGACTTCTTTTTCTTTTTAAGTTTCTCGTCTTCACTTTCACTACTATCAGATTTGTCACTGGAACTCTCATAATGTTTAGTCTTCTTTTTTCGTCTCTTGACTTCTCCTTTTTCTTGTTTATATTGTTTAGCTTTAAGTAATGCAGCATTTAGGTTAGCAGGAGCATGGGTTTTGATAACAGCTTGTATTTCTGGAAGTAATCCTTTAATAAAATAAGGAAGGGTCCGAGCTACATTAAGTGTAGACTTGTAACCATTCTCATGACCTGATAATAATATTCTTTAATGGATTCAGTTTTTCATTGTTTTAATCCTCTTAATTCTTTTAACCATTGATCTCTAAAATCGTCATTACAAAATTTATTTTTAAAGGCTCAACGGAGAGTGGCCCAATTATGTCCATCATTGTCAGCAGCCCATCCTAGATACTAGTCTCAAGCTCCCTTTTTTAGATAAGCTCCCATTGCATTCTTTTTACATCCATCATTCTAGTTATTGGCTCCAGCAGCCATCATAAAGTCTTCGAGCCATTCAGCTGGATCTTCTTCACGAGTTCCTGTGAATTTAGGAGGTTTTACTAAAATAGCAGACATTTCTTTTTCACTGTTATCTTCATCGTCGAGTGAACTTTCTGAGCTGTGTTCACTTCCTTCGTCACTGTTGTCGTGTTCGTGGTCAGAAATATTCTCTTAATCATTAGGAGGCCCAAGATCAATAAGATTATTGTCTAGTGGATTATTGTTAAAATTATTGTTCTCGTTGTTTAAAATATTAAGGAAGTTTTTTATATTGTTTAAAGGGAATCCTTCTCCCTGATTTCCTTCCTCAATCACTTCGTTTACGTTTTGTGTTAAGATTGATTGATTATCGACTTCTGGTTCACTAGTAGCTATTATTATTCGGTCGTAATCTTCAAGATAGTTATTTCTGGTACATTGTCCTAAGGATCAATAAGTCATTTCATCATTCGTGGGTTCAAAAATATTTCGATACTCAGTATTGTTATTAGCATCATCAGAACGGACAGTATTTGCACTATGTAGACTTGATAGAGTTTCTTCAAAGTCAGCTACTCTGGTTTGAGAAAAGGTTGGACTTACTGGAGATATATTTCCTTGATGAATTCGAGAAAAATTAGAATTACATAAAGGAAAAATAGAAGTATCTATTCTTGGAAGTGTTTGCTGGTTCTGATAAAATTGATAACGAGGTCGTGCAGGGATTGCTGGTGGGTTAATATCAAGTTGGGATAAACTACGTTGGTGTTGAGTTACTATTCTAGGTGATCGATTTGGTTGTTGATCTGCCACTTTTAATTTAATAGACAAAAACTATCTTTAAGTAATTCTAAATTCTCAAGAACTTGTAAGCAGTTGTCTTAAATCTTAAAGAGTAAGTTCAATTGGTTTTTGATTTTAGTTAACTCTTGTAAATCGGACAATCTCCAATAGGGATTTTCAGATGCAGGGATTCGGTCAACTATTTCTCTAATTTTTTGACTATAAAGCATTGCTATTTCTTCAATGACTTTATTTAATTCTTCAATTTGAGTGGAAGAAATTATATACAATAATTATACTAATTTAAGGGTACTGGCAAGAATAAAAGGGGAAGTAACTACTAAACTAATTAATCGTATCTCATAGTCATCACCAAATTGTTAACCTTGGTTTACCTTCTAAAGAAACCAAAGAAAACTAAGCGACTGGTAGTGGAAATTGTATTTATAGACTTTAAACACTATAACAATTAACTACAGCCAGACAGATATTACTATGAATAAAGTAATGATAAGAAGAATTTGGGTAAGGCGAATTTGGTTGAATTAGGTTAAGGTGTGAGGTTTTATAAGGGATTTACTAGCTAAGTCACGAAGACAACAAAGTTTCACCAAGAAACTAAACAAATTCACAAAGAAGTTAATAATTTAACCTAGATTATAAAGCAGGGTTAATTATTAAGTAACTATAATACTGAGATTACGAAGCAGGGTATTATAACTGACAATTACTCTTATCACCAAGAAGAAAGTAATAATAACAAGAATTGCCAAGATCACAAAGCAAGGCAATTTACAAGAGAGTTTTCACTAAGAAAATTACAAGATAAACTATATAATTCATTAAGAAAGATATCAGTTTATAATCAATGTTTTTATTTTGAGTTATTAGAATATTCAATTTTATGTCAACTATTCCTTCAAGAGGAGCAGAAACAGCTTCTATTTATATAAAATTTGGACCATATTACGAACTATAATTATTAATTTCAAGAAAACTCTGAAGTTTCCGTAACATTCCAGCGCGATTATTAATACTGGAGATAATTTATCTAGGTATTTTACCAGTAGCTACCAGAGGTATTTTACCTTGCATCATGTAATGTTACATATCTGAGGTATTTTACCTCTGTTACGCAAATACTAATAAGGTGATACAAGAATATAAATATACTATACTAAAAATAAATAAGATAATACATATATGAAATACTAATATAATAATAAAATAATAATAATAAAATATATTATAATAAAAATATATATAAATATAAAAAATAAAGAAACAGGGTCAACAATGTGTTAATATTTTGATCACAAGAAATTAAAGGATGAAGAAAAATACATGTTTGATGTTAATTTAACTATGATCTATGACCTAAGATGTTGCTCTTATGGAGTAATAAAATATAATGAAGTAGGAATTGAATATTCGATTTGTACTTGCTATAAGGAGTTAAGTAAATATTGTGCTGAATATGAGCACATAACAAACCCCTACAAGTATGAACTGAGAGTATTTTGAAAAGTAAGATCTTTGTTGAAGAAAGATGCAAATGGGTATAATGTGAACACTACAGAGAATATATGCATTGTGAACATTTATACTGTTGAAAACACAAACAGTATACCTTTGATAAATGCATCAAATATCTAAAATATAAAGATAAATTGGAAATAACTGGAAATGAATACTGGAAAAAGTTAGCAATTAATATTATGGAATTTAAAAAGAACATGAGATTAATAGGAGAACACAAAAGAAAAATATTTGCAGAAACAAAAGAGAAAAAAGAGTTATGAGAACAACAAGAAAAAGAATTACAAGAACAACAGGAGAAAGAATTACAAGAACAATAAGAAAAAGAAATCAAAGAAATGTTAAAAATAACCCTCCTAATAAAATTCTTTTCTAAGTCAGATTTAGTTTTAATTATTTTAGCATACAAATTTATTTACTAAAATAAACAGTTTAAGGAATAAGAGTTAATAAATAAGTTGGAGAAAAAATATTAAACAATCTGCTAATAAATATTAGTTTATGAATGTTATTCAATATTTGAATTAATATTTTAATATCATTGTTAATAAAAATGTATTTAATTATAAAATGTAATTTATTTGATTTATTTATTTATTTTTAAAAAATATATTAAATCTTTAAAATTTACAAGATATACTTTATTTTATTATTTATAAAGATAGTACCTGTAATCATAATTTGCAGATTGTGATATTATATCTGAATTACAATTATTATAAAAAATTTCTTTAATTTTTTGATTAATAACTTTTTATAAAGAGATCCAATTTTGATAAAATAACTATCAAAATATTCATCTCGGTGAAGAGAATTTAATGAGCTATATTTTATAAAAATTGAATTATAGGTTAGTGAAATATCAATGAAAAACATGAAAAATTAGAATAGAATTTTATATACTGATGATAAATATTAACTTTGTATAGAAAGGTTCAATTTTGATAAAACAACTATCAAAATGTTTGTCTCAATAAGAAGAATCTAATAAGCAAACCACAAAAACTAGATTATAGGTTATTGAGATTTTGTTATATAATATGAAAAATTATAATAAAGTTTTATATTATTTATTTATTTATTTTTAAAAAAATATATTGAATTTTAAAATTTACAAAATATATTTTCTTTATTGATTTTATTTATTTTTTAAAAATATATTGAACCTTTAAAATAATTTGTAATATTTTAGATGTAATTTGAGTACATGCAATCATTAAAATATATATTGAATTATTATGTACATTTATAAAATCTCATCTAACTTTTAACAGTACCAAATGCAATTTCTAGAGAATTAAAATCAGAAAAATAAGGTGAAAGATAAACAATATAACATTTCAATTTTTTAATAATTTCAATTAAACTTTCATCATGATGAATTTTTACATTATCAAAAATAATTACACTATTCTTTCCTTAATAAAGATTCATCAAAGGAAGTTAATAATAAATATCATATTAAAATATTTTTATCAATACAGTAACCAATTCCCAAGAAAAAAAAATAATATCTATAAAATAATTACTTATTACTTGTGAAAAAACAAAATCTGTAAATTGTTTTTTATTACAACTTCCTTCTATAATATCTAAAGCTATAAATCTATCTAATGTAAGTGCAGGAAGGATTGTATACTGCTTACCACAAACAAAAACTATATTTTTTTTGCATGTATACATTCATCTTTAGTACTTTTATCAAGAAAAATCAATTGTTTAGATATATAATTATTTTCAATAGTTGCTATAAAATTACTACAAACTATTTTATTTCTTTTATAAGTAGCCTTTTGTAACTTTAAAAAAAAATATTGTTAAAGAAACATTATATTGTTTACAATATAAAAATAGAAATCTAATAATAATCAAACTTTTTTATGAGTATGCCACAGTATTATAAAGAATGTCATAGTGCTGATACAAATATAAACTTTCCAGTTTGATTTTTCATTTCTACTAAAAGTTCATCTAAATACCAGTTAACCTTTTCTTTTACAAGTTGTTGAAGTATTTAAAGTTCTTTTCTTGTTAATTTCTTTTTATGTCCAGGTACTCCTTTGAAAGGATTTATTATACAACCTCATTTTGCAAATGTTTTGAAAATATAATTTACAGTAGATTTACTAATTGATAAAGTTTTGAAAATTCTTGTTCATTATAATTTTCACTATCTAAATAAACTACTTGCCAATGTAGGTCTCCACTGTATTTTCTTGATATCTATAAATTCAAAACTGATTAGAAAATATTTGTAATCTTGTAATCTTTCAAAGTCTGAAATCAAAGGCAAAAAATCTACTATTATATATTTCAAAACTCAATAAAACTAAATGTCAATATGTAATCAATTAAAATATAACATAAAAACACATTTTTTATTGATTTAAAATATTTTTATTATGATGATCATCCAGTATTCGCAGTATCTGCAGTAATTTTTTTGTAACACAAACACCTGATCGGGCCATTTCGAAAATAGCAATAATATAATAAAAATAAAATAAAAGAATAAGGTTAACAATGTGGTGTGTAACAATGAAGCTTTGCAGAAAATAAACATATGCATCGTTACTATCTGGGAGAGCAAGCTTTACTAAATATTAGTGGTTAGCTTGATAGTGAACTTGTGTTGATTAAATTATGTGAATGATTATAAATATTAAAGATAAAATATAAAATATAGAAAGAATTCAATTAAACAAGAATAATGTTAATTTATCTAAATAATTAACCAACTAATAATCAATAACTATAACTAATCAATAAATAAAAATACTAAATCAAATCAAATAACTAAATCAATAATCAAATCAAAATAAAATAACTATAAACTAAAATTAATCAAAAAATCAATAAAATAAGAAAAGATGAGTTTGGGTATACAGGGTTCCTTTGGTTATTTCAGCAAACTTTAAGACAAAAGTATAAAGTAATTATTATTTTTATTAAAATAAAAAAAAAATAGGAATTGTATGAACTTTACAAACTGACTTGGACAAGGTAATGTCCTTATATACATGTTTTTTCTAAAGTATAGGACTTTAATTAAGGCACTCAACTTCTTTAGAGTCCAGAGATAATTGAACCTCTATTGAGGCACTGTGTCTTCTTTAAGGTGTACCTTAATTAGGGTGTAAAAAGATCAGGACTCTAACTGAAGTACTTAAGGTCCTCTTTGATAATCAATTAACCTTTTCTATCTTAATTATTCTAAAGTTAATAATTCTTATTACCATTCTAGATACTAATTTAATTAACTACTTGCACAAAAATAGAATAACTATTTAAATACCACTTAGTAATAATAAATAATGAATAAATAAATAATAATAAATAATAAAATATGACAAGAATGAATTAAAAAAATCAATAATAAATAAGAAGAAAAAAATTCTAACAGCATATTGTGTAATTATATAATACAACTAAAATAAAAATTTTTGCTAGTTTTATCGATTAGCTAATTTTTATATATTTTGCCATAATATAAAATATTTATGTAATAACAAAAACAGTGACAATAATGATAATGATGTTTTATTTTCTGATAATTAAACATCATCGTTTAGGAGTTGAACTAATACTCTGCTAAAAATTGAATTTTGTATATTTCCATTTTTCAATGAGAAAATAAAGCTATCATTAGTTTTACAATTATTAGCATCCCAAACTAAAGGATTATATCCTCCGAGGATTTTGTCTGTTCCTTTAAACTTTTATAATCATTACAGTGTTTACATGGCCATGGCAGGTATCCCAAAAAGTTTAAGGATTAAATTTATTTATAATTCCTCTTAAAAATAATTGAAACTCATATGGAGTGCTTGTTAAAGAATAAGTACTTGAATTATGATCAATCCATTTTTCCGTGAACAGTTCTTGTGATTAATTCCTACATCCAATAAAGGAGCCGAAAATTAGCAGGGCAAACAACAAAAACAAAAAAAAATTCAAACACATGATTCTCTTTTTTTTGTTCTTAGAGTGGAAGGTGGGGCGGTCTTTAATCGTAATCAAGGGATTAATGGAAAGATGTGATTCTGAACCTTACAATCAGCCAATTACTAAAGGATTAGTCAACGAATATTAGTTCTTTATCCATTTTTGATGTTAGAAATAGACCTTTACTTTTTGTTAGAACATTTTGTAAGTATATTTTGAATAATTTTATTACCAATTATTTATTTTAGATTCAATCAATTATGATACTTCCGGATTATAAAGATTATGAATGACAGTGTATTTTTTAAATAAGATTCAATAAATTAATTACCAATTTGTATCTTCGGATTTTACAATTAATGAAACCAACGAAATCAACGAAATCAATGAAATCAACATTAACGAGATCAACGAAACAAAAACTACGAAAATGAAAAGAATTAACCCCAATGTTTGTTTAAGATATATTGGACATGCAATATTTCTTGAAAATTTTGGGTTTTTTTTTTTCATGAACTTATTTATTTATATATTATTTCGTCTTTGTTTAAATTAAAGTAGACCAGTATTTAATTATTTAAAATAAATATATTAAAAATAAGAAACATTTGAAAATGGTGCACATAAATTTAATAATGGAGAACACGTGCGTGCTATATAACCCATTATCAGTTATAGATGATTATAAACAAAGCGCAGAACAAGTTTATTTATTTTATTGTATTATTGTCATTATCTCATGTGTTTTAAAACAATGTTTTAAGATTTTAAAATTTCTTCACGTTATTAATGTCTCAAAATGATAATTAAACTTATTAATAAGCATAATAAACTTGCATTAATTATATTCCCCGTACTGTACGTACAATATATAAAACATTATGCATAAATAAAAGTAAATAAATAAATAAATAGAAAAATTATGAAAGAAATCTTTGTTAAATATAAATTATTAATTAATTAATTAATTAATTAATTTTACCCGAAGTGTTAATTTTCATAAGGAAAAAGAAAATATTTGTAACCCAAGTAATTATTATTGGAGATACAGTCCACGCCACGTTCCTGCGTCACATACAAAATTTATAAGAAATAATTTCGGTGCGATGGAAGTTTATGGTTGCACGAAGTTTACCTTGTTGTTGTTCCGAAAGTCTTTGTCTCTTGATTCTTGACTTAGAATATGAGCCACAAGGAAAATTCGTACTTTGTTTGGGAGATATTTTGATGTGATGGATAATCAGGAAAAATAAAACCGTGTATTAATTTTTATTAATTTATTAATTTAAATTTAAATTGTTTGATATTTATTATTTACATTATTTATTTATATTTGTTTAATATCGCGCGATTAATAAAGCAAGTTCATAAGAATAAATTATCAAAGAATTTAAGGGCTTACTAAGCAATTAAAGCAATAAAGACTACATAACCTTTGAAGTTCGCAAAATCTTGTTAACTTCCCATAATCGCGTAAGCAAATAAATCTCTAATTACAATATATAATGTAAGAATATATGTGAGAACATAGTTAAGAATATATGTAAGAATATGTATAAAAATATATGATTATATCCCGAAATATTAGAGAATTCTTCAAAAAAAAAAAATAATCAAGCACTCCAGCAAGATCTTTTGGATTGTGGTCCTAAAATAATATAGAGTGTACGTACACGTGTACCATGTTTCTCCAATAAAATAAGAGACTTGATATTCTTTATTCTTTAACCTTGAAATTTAAATTATTATTTTTATTAACAATATGATTATCTTGCATGTTCTGTACAAGGAATTTCTACTCGTAATAAATTATGAATTAAAATTATAAAATAAATAAAATTATAATTAAAGTTATTGCTAAATCCTGCATTATTTTCACAAAAATAAAATAATTATTCATTAATTTTCATTCGTTTATTTATTTTATTTATTTTTATTATTTTTATTTGTTTTTATTTTATTTATTTTTTTATTTATTTATTTTTGTTTATTGTTATTTATTTTTTATCTTACCAATATTAAACAAGCAACAAAAAATATTTCGAATATCAATTTTATGTACTGAATTTATTATTATTATTATCATTATTATCGTTTTTATTGTCATTATTGTAATTATCATCTATATCATAATTTGGTGAATATATCTGTACGAAGGAGTTGAGGTTAAAAAATACTCGGGATAATTCTTCTATAAATAAATTTATTATTATTATTATTATTATTATTATTAAATGAAGAAATTAAATGAAAAACCATTCATTTTTGTTTTATTTATTATTTATTTATTTATTTATTTTATATTAAAAACATGATTTTTGCATTTATTTTACATAAATATATCAATATATATAAACTACCTTTGATTAAGATTTTTTGATCTCGATAACTTACATGTTATGTTACTCAAATTCTCGAAATCCCAAATCCCAAATTACTATTAAAGTATTATAGTCCCAATTCTAAATCCCCCAAACCCCAAATCCCAAATTAATTTACCATCTTTTTAATAATCTGAGCAACATGTATAACCAATTGGCATTACTAATTGCACAGCTAATGGAACCATTAATGGTACCTTTTTTAAAAAAAATAAAATAAAATAAAATGAAAATCATGCGCGAAAATAAAGTTATGCGCGCGATTGCATAAATATTTTTCCTGTGATTTACTTGATAACAAACATTATGGATAAATGTGAACTAGTCACTTATTCATTTTAACTGAGTTATTTTTTTTTAGATCAAAAAATGGCTCTATTGACTTTGATATTATGAGTTGTGTAACAAAGTAAATGATATTCCAAAAATGATTATATTAGTAAACATTCTCATAAAATCTGACATTTTTCTATATGACTTTCCTTATATGTTTAAAATGTCTGGTGATGTTTACAAATCATGCATGTGATCAAAATTTGATTATACATTCCCACTAATTTATTTTTATTTAGATTCACTGTATATTGAAAATAAATTATTTCCAAAAGAGAACTTAATGATTATTCATTGAAGATTATTTACTTTGAGAAATTTCGGATAATAACGACAAATCAAAAAAATATTTCTACACCAATGGGATAATTTTACGATAGCGGAGGTAATAAATAATAATCGTATTGGTAAATTGTAGAAATCGTATTATGGGACGGGTAAATATTTGTGGTAAAGAATAAATATCATTGGTAATAGGGTAAATAGTATAATATTATATAATGGTAAAGCGGTAAAATTAATAATAATAATAATAATAACAAAAATATCATCAATATCATTGGTGGCAATGAAGTCGTTGTATTCTTAAACATTCTTTGTTGAAACTAGTTTTATGGTTAGTTTGATGATTCTAATATGCGTTACAAATAATGAAAAAAACAAAGCCAAATTACGCTGCACATTATATCAATTGTTGGCATATCAGATATAGTTTAAAAATTTTTTTTTTATCATCTCATATAAACATTAGATATCAGACATTAGATGTTGATAACATTTATAATATAACAATTATAACATTGTAATAAATTAAATTAAACTATAATAAAGTTAATGAAATTGGGTAATAATATTATTAATAATAATAATATTATTATTAATGCAATGAGTAACTTTATAATTAAGCCATTAAATTATTTATGTTAAAGATTTATATTGTAAATAAATCAACCTCTTATTTTTTTTCATAGAACTGTATAATATGTATCTGTATATAACTGATCTTTTCTTTACATTTTAAATTTATATTAATATTTTATATACTTACATTTTCAATTCTTGTTATCTCATAACTATTAAAATTGTTGTGGATATAAAGATATTGTAGATATTAAAGGTATTTTAGTTATTTAGATATTCCCGTAGTATTATTTACCAAATAAGAAGCTGATTTTATGTTAATTTGAATTTATTTATTTTACTCATGCCATCTTTCCATCTATGATCTTCTATGATCTCCTACATTAACTAAAAAAAAAATTCATTATTTATTTATTTATTTACTTGCAACAACCAGAAATTCCTTTTTTTTATTTTTTTTTTGAATGCATGGAAATTTAAAGTTTTATTAAATGCATGAGATTTTCATTCGATATTCCTTATTCATTCTTCAACCGCAACATTCTTCCACAATCTTTCCGTCACTTTTTTTTTTATTTTCGATAAATTATTTAATTATGATCTTTTTTGTTTTCCAAATTAGAACACCTTTTGCATATTTCTTGAATAAACTTGACAAAAGTTACACTAAATTATACTAATTTTACATTTAAATCATTCAGAGTATAATTATAGTATACATTTACATGCAGAATGTATTGCATTCACAAGGTCTATCAATACACATCGGATACAGATAGAAAGTAATTTTTAACGAATGTATAATATCTTGAAAAACAATTTTAAAGTTAAATTAAATGCAGGGTTTGAGTCTGTTTGATTTACAAAATATTATTGCATATTTATTTTTATTTTTTTTTTTTAAAACATACGATATTTATTTTCGTTTTTTCATTTTTTTTTTTTTCTGAGATAGGAGAAATAATAATGAGATTGTGTAGGCAATAAAATGTTATACAGGCAGAGGAGAAATATATGTAAATGTACGGGAAATATTAACTTTGTAACTTTGTTTAATAAAATTGGTAACGCATGGAAATTTGATATTTTTTTTAACCTCATTGGCATTATTATTAAAGCATTATTACAAGCAAATTATTTCTTATTAGAATAGTTTTTATTAAACTTATTTAATGCATTATTTATTTATTGCATTAATTTATATTTGTTATTATATTATTATCAATCACTAGCTTGCATTCATTGATTCTTTCACGAGGGATAAATGAAGAATATACGAAAGATAAAATGAAGAATGAACAAAGGTAAACAAGGATTAACAAAGCAAAATACACAAAAGAATATAATATTATAAAGAAATTTGTTCACGAATTTATTTAACTGTAAAATAATAATATTATTATTATTATTTTAAGTAAGCTGTAATAATAAGCACACGTTTTACCGATAGTGTTTACAAAGTGTTTATAACGCAAACGTTGACATTTAATCAACCTTATAGTTTATTTACCATGATGATATAGGATAGTTTGTTTTTCATTATTTTTTAGACTTTTTTTTTTTTATAAAATGGGTTAAAATGGTTAAACCCTTGTTTTATTAGTTTTATTATTTTGGAAATACGATGACTTTTGTTTTGATTGTGAATCGTTTTTTAATTGAATAATAAAATAATAAGAATAATAATAAATTAATTTTAATTATTTAATTAATTAATACAGAAATACATTTAATAAGTAATTTAAGAAATACATTTAATTAATTAATTAAATAAAATAATACATTTAAAACCTGAACCTGTAAAAGAAAAAAAAACTTGTTATTGAAATTAAATGATTTACGACACATAATTATACATAATCAACAAACTAAATTCTGAAAATAATGATTGTAATATTTATATATTGATTTATAATAAATAAATTTGGAAAATCTGTGGCAAAAGTCATACAACGGAATGAATGACTTGACCGCAAGATTATTGTAATTATAGAATACTGATAACGTATATCAGTTATATGGGGAGGACATTAAGGTATTAAAGTTTATTGAATGCACGTATTTATAATAGGTAATATATGAAAAGTGTATTGAAAATGTGGAATGTGTATTAAAAGTATGGAAAGTTTTGAAAGCGTATTGAAGTATACGGAAGGGTGTATATTTGATATTATATATATATATATATATATATAGAATATATAGAATATAAGAAGCCAGGATAGGTAAAAAAAATATTATTGGCGCGGTAATTTCACATATTACATATTACGCATTTTTTTTACTTTCAAATTACTTTTTGGTATTAATTAAAAATCTAAAATTAAAAAATGACAACTGGGCGTTTCATGACCTTTTGTCATTAGCCACATAAAAAAAATAAATAAAAAATAAGTTTACTAAAGTTTAAAGTTCATCATCCACAAATATAATTAAATTAAATACAAATGGATAAATAAAATTAAATACGAATATATTTAATAATAATTATTTGTAATTTGGAGTCCCTGAAAAAATTTAAATATATTTTTATTGTTTTTTTTTGCCACTAATTTCTTTATAAATTCTTTTTTCGAAATTTCTTTTAATCGGTTTAACCAAAAAAGAAAAAGTTGTACATTTATTATAATTATTAAATGTTCAATAGAGCATAATTATTGTTAATTGAAGAATTGTGGCAAGTATCACTAACCATTTACATAAATAACTTGCCATTGCCATTGTTGCATTTGGTCCATTATTACCATTATTATGACTATTCTTATGATTAAAATGATCTTTGCCACAAATAACCATCCACACACAACAATAAAGAAAAAGGCATGCGGTCAATCATCCCCCTTAAAATAAATGTCCATTAATAATATTTTTTAGGGATTATTGTGGCTATCCACTAAGTTTATGCCATTTTTATTTTTTAGGTTTGATATTTTATTTATTATTTAAAATTTGATTTAAATTTTTTTATGCACGCACACATCGTATACATTAATTTCTGTCTTTTTTGTGTAGTACAAACTTTAAAAAAACCCGGTTTTCAAATCAGTAAGTTTCCCGCCTTTTTTTTTTTTTGAATATCATTATGTATTTTTGTGTTATACGTGTTATATTATTATATGCGTTTGTAATATGTGTTATGTGTATTATGTGTGTTGTTATATGTATGTATGTGTAATATGTATTATATATGATTATTATGCTGCTGTTGTTGTTAGTAAATCTGAATGAAATTATGGAAATAATGTAAGTGACAATGAATTTCGCATTAAAAAAAAAAATTAATGTTTTTTTTAAAAAAAAGCCAAGACACTAGAATTTTCTTTAAAAAATCTTCCTAACCCGTCTAGAATCATGCATGTAAGACGATGTGTGATGTATACATTTCTGTATAGTTACTATTATAGAAATATTTTGTTCTAAACGCCACATCTTTTTCTATGCAATGCAGCAGGGCTGATATTACCTATTTTGTGTATATTGTGGATTCGCATGCCATCATTTTTTTTAATAATAATTATTTTTTTCTTAGTTTAGGAATCCTATTTGATTGCTTTTTTTCCTTTCATTGCGGCCCTCTTTTGGTCGACAACATATCTTACTTTATATTAAAACCTTTCCGAGAAAATATGAAAATGAAAAATCAAAATATATATATATATATATATATATAAAATCAAAAAAAAAAAATTAGAAATCAAAAATGTAAATTAACACAAATTAAAATCGCGTAGAACAAATTAAAATAACAAGAATGATCGATATAACTGATAAGAAGAATACTTTATAAATAAATTAATTAAATAGGAATAAATTAGTTAAATAAAAAAATAAATTAATTAAATAAGAATAAATTAATTAAATGAGAATAAATTAAATGAGAATAAATAAAATAGAATAAATAGGAATAAATAGAATAAAATAAATAAGAATAAATAGAATAAATTAAAATAATAATAAATTAAATAAGAATTAAAAGTGTGATTTGATGATGATTATAATAAAAGAATAAAATTAATAAAACTTGCTTGGGGGTGAGAAAAGAATCCAAAAAAAGTTTTGCGTTTAATTAATTGCAGGTATTAAAAACATTCAATTCATCCTTTCTTGTAAACATGGCAAATATGTAAAATTTTTTTTTCAGATTGTTTTATATTCATTGAGATCACTGAGATAAAATACAAATAAATAAAAGTATGATATAATAAAATATATTTTATATGTAAATATATATACATATATATATATGTATGTATATACAGCGTATAATATGTTCCGCATGTTCCGTAAAGTAAATCATAATTTACTTTACGCCTTTCATAAATAAATAATCTTGAAATTTTCCAATTTAACCATATCAAAATAAATCTTGCAAAGAAAAGTCAAAAGAGAGGAAAGAGAAAAACGCATGTAATTAATCGTACATAATAACAGAAAAGAATATTTATCCTTTAAAGGTCAAGACTGATACATAGTGACCTTTATTTAGGAACGGAAGAAAGTAATAATTATCATGTGGCGATTACATTTTTCTAAAGAATAAATGATTCGAAATAATTTTAAAAAATAATAAACATATAAAACATAAAATTAATAAGCATGACGTGTTAATAATAAGCAATATTCATATGATTAAAATTGATTGGAATAATAATAATATAATGATAAGAAGAAGAATAATAAAAAATAACCCACAACAATAATAATGATTAATAATGATTAGAATAATAATAATAAAATATTTTTTTCGATTAATTGTTGAAAAAAATGTAATGTAATTGTTGTTATTCCCGTTATTCCCAAACAAACATTTATTTTTTTTACATTAATTTTATATTCATATATATTTTTTTTTATATATATTCGTTATCGCTGATAATAATAATGATTATGATTATGATTATGACTATGACAAGAATAATAATATAAATGATTACAATATTTTGAATATGATAACTTAAAATAATCTAGAATCATGTTAAATTACTTTTATAAATAACTTACAGTAACCTAGATAATATAATTTATAATAACTGATAACTTTTTTAAATAACGACGACGATGAATAATTAAAATAATTTAATTTTTCAATGTAAATAATCAAATATGCATTCTCTATTATCTTTGAAATTTTTTAATATAAATAATCAAATATACATCTATTATATTTTGAATATAATACTCTTTATTGTTATAATTTATAATTACTATATTTTTATATATATATATATTTTACTGTATATATTATTTTAGAATAATAATATAAATTAATTTTTTTATATTATAAATAATAAATAAATAAATAAATCTGTTTAGTAATAAATTATTTTTATGTGATATTTTCGTGTGTAACAGAAGTAACAAAAGGTAAATATCAATTGTTTTATTATTCAGTTGGGTATAAATAGTCCTTCATTCTTCTTTCTCTGTTTTTTTTTTAACTCTCTCATCTTCTTTTACCAAAATTCTTATCTTTCGCTAAAGATATCTAATAATATTTTATTACAAGCTATAACAAAAAAAATTATTTTTTTTGATATTCATACCTTCCCTAAATTTTGTGTATATATATATATGTATGTATGCATATGAGTTTCTTTTTTTGTGATTTACAAAGTTTCTTGTTTTCCATTTTATTTTAATTTTCATTCATTTTTTATTAATTTTATTCATTTCATTATTTTCAATTTTAATAATAGAAAAATGAACGGTGAAAGAAAAGAATTCAACAAATATTGTGGTCTTATAATGTTCGAACCGCCTTCTCAACCATTAAATCAATCTATTTCTGCTGGTGCTGCGGACGTTGATGCATTTCATTCAATTAATTATTATAATAATAGTAATAATAATAATAATAATGAAAAATTACCAGGCTGCTTAAAGATAAAGAATGAAAAACGTCCACCTCGTCCTCCTAATGCTTTTATCTTATATAGAAGAGAAAAGCAACCGGCTATCCTCGCTACAAATCGGCATATGACCAATGCTGAGATTTCTAGATATATTGCAAACTTATGGAAGAATGAATCCAACGAAACTCGTCTCATGTGGGAAAGATACGCCGATCAACAAAAGCTTAACCACATGAAAGCATATCCGAATTATGTTTATCGTCCAAATAAATCTAGAAATGAAAAACGTCGACAACAAAGAAGGAAACAACGTAAAGCGACAGCGGGATCTAATAATAATAATAACGATGATGATGTTGACGATACATCTGCCGGTTCTAACATTACGACTCCTGACATTTCTACTCCAATTGTTGATATCACCAATAATGCAACAACATCCAACACCACCACCACCACCACTGTCACCGCCGCCAACACCACCAATAATACTACAGCCGCTGTTTCTATGATTCCAATGTCCATGGGAATTAATAATAATATTTATTATAATCCTTCAATGGAAATTAATAATTATTTTACTCAACAACAACAACAACAAGAACAACAACAAGTTCGAAATAATAATAATTTTGGAATCATAATTCCACCACCACAACAAATCGTTCCTTCTAGTTATCCTATTTCTCCTTCTTCTTATACTTCTTCTTCTCCAGTTTCTACCACTTCTTCTTCCCCTTCGTTAAATTCCAATTCTACTTCCAGTTCAGTATTAAATTCCGTACCTATGAATCATTCAAATAACGAAAACGAAAATAATAATTATCTTTACGATAATGATAATAATAATGATAATAATAATTTGATTTACAACAATAATAATAGTAATATTATTTATGATGATAATAATATTTGTGACAATGGATTGGGACTTGGATTTTCGGATTTCCTTCAAGATCCAACAGTCATAAATACAGTTTATAATCCTGCCATTATCGATGAAATATTTAGAATGGATTATCAAAATTATTTTTGATTTAAGCGAAAAAAAAAAAATTAGATTTCAATTTCTTATTATTAGTATTATTATGATTTACTATTTTTATTATTATTCTTGGTTTTTTTTTTTTTTTATTATTTGTGCTCTAAAAATGCACAATTTATCAAAATGTACAGTACATTTAAAAAAAAAAATTATAAATAAATTGTATGTTACGTTGTCATTTTTTTCTCTTCTTTCAAAGAACATTGAACATTTCTTTTTTCTTTGTTTTCTTTATTATATAGAGTAAAAAATTTCGTATATATATATATATTATATTATATTATATTTATTAAATATCTTTCTTCTTTTTTCTTTATTTTTGGGGGGAATATAGTTAGTTTATTTTATTTAGTTTTAGTTATTTAGTTTTAGTTATTTAGCTTTAGTTATTTATTTTTCATTTATTTATTTATTTCTTTCTTCTTTTGTTTTTTTTTTTGTCAATATTTTTTTAACATTTTAAATATATTTTTTTCAATTTTAACTATATTTTCTTTCCTCATTTTTTTTTTCAACGAATGATGTATGTTGACCATACATCACATTCGGAAAAGAAAGAAAGATTCTTTGTTGTATATGAATTTCTTTTTTTTTTCTTCATTTCATCATCGCCATCACCGTCATCATCATTCATACATTTAAACAATAAAAAACCCAATAAAATGTTATTAAAAAAAAATGAATATTTATCACGTGTAAAAGTGACAGTATAAGAAAATATTTTTAGTGTATAAAGAATATATTTTATAAAGAAAATAAATATTATGTAGTGCATACGGTAATGTTAATGTGTATGATGTTATGATGTACATTTCAAAAGAATATAATGAACATAATGAACAATAAAAAAAAAAAATAATAAAGGACACTAACATATTAATATATTAATGTTATAGTATATATAAGAATATATATATATGTTTAAAATATAAAGTCTATAAAAGTATATTAAAGTACATAAAAAGTAAATTACTATATAAAAGTATAAAAGTATATAAAAGTATATAAATTACTATACAATTATTTCTTTATTATATTCTCACTATACTATAAAAAAAAAAATTTTTTTTTTTTTTTTTTTGGTTACAAGTTTTCATTGCGTAATCTACATTTACACATTATCGTTTTGTGATATGCCACCGAAAAGTTAGGAGGAGAAAGGAGGAGAAAGGAGGAGAAAGGAGGAGAAAGATAAAAATAAAATAATGTTCAATTTCGTGCAACAAAACAACAACAACAAATTACTAATTTCCAAATTCAAAAAATCATCTAATTCTAAACCTAAATTTCTTTAATAATTGAGAGGCTGAGGCGTAAGGTTTAGTTTACCTTATTTGTATGTTATTTTATTGTTATTTTTATCCGAAAAAAATTTTAATTTAATTATTTTCATTTTCTATAAATAACTTTAAACCTAAATTAATTAACTGGGGCTTGGCACAATGCATAAAACTAATTCAATTCTAGATTTTTCTTTTTTTATTATTACTCGATCATTTTTTATTATTTATTTCTTTCCCTAAAATAACAAAAAAAAAAATAAAAAAAAAACTAAAATAATGAAATAAATTTAAATAAGATTGTTCACAACAAAAAATAATAGAATAAAATAAATTCAATTGATTACAACTTTTATTGTACAAGAATTAATTTAATTTTTAATTTATATAATTTAATATAATTTTATATAATTTAATATATAATTTAATTTAATCAGATTGAATGAATGAATTATCAAAAAGTAAATTTAATCAAACTTTCTTTTCCAAATATTACCAAACTAGTAAAACAAAATTAGATCACACGTTTTAGACACTCTTCTTCTTTGATTTAAAGATTCCGTTCCCCTGAAAAGTTTTACAATTTATAAACAATTAATCATAATTCATAAATTCATCGAACGGTTAAAATCAACTTAATTATAACTTAATTAAAAAAAAATTATTAATTAATTATAAATTATATTTTATACAGTATTTAAGAAAGAATATCTTTTTTTCTTTAGATTGTTTAATAAATTATAATATAAAAATGATAATATAAAATAATAATAATAATATAAAAAAAACTAATATAAAAAAAAAATAATAAATAATAATAATAATAATAATAATAAACAGATGATAATAATAATATCACAAGCCAAACAACAATAAAGAAAACATGAATTGAAATAAATAAAATAAAAAATAAAATTTGTAATTGGTTCTTCTTTTTTTTCCTCTATTTGAACTAATCAAACAACTCAAACAACATTTAAATTAAAACTTGATTGAATTAAAACAATAATAATTAAAACTTGATTGAATTAAAACAATAATTGAAACTTGATTGAATCAAAAAAAAAAAACACTAAGATCCAATTCGATTGAGTAATTTTCATTTTAAGGTTTTTTTTTTCTTCTCTTTTCTTCTCTCTCGCTCACTTGTTATCAAATAATAGCGAAATTAATGTTATTATTCATTCATTCATTCATTTATTCATTCATTCATTCATTCATTCATTCATTTAGAATTATTCTTTGTTTTCTTTTCGTTTTCTTTTTTCTTTAAAAGAAATATACTTTGTACTGACAATATTTTATATAATATTATATAATATCATACAATATCAATATTAGATATTATTTTATGTTAAGTTTAAATAACACGTTATGTTAAATTATTATTTAAATTAAAATTTATTTTATTTTATTTTATTATTTTATTTTATTTATTTAAAATTATTATTCATTATACAATTATATCATATAATAAAATAATAAAATATATACAATGTATAAAATGAAATCATTTATTATTATTATTTTTTTTTTTTTTTCATTTCATTACATAATTCCTTTCTTCTTTCTCTTCTTTTCTTTATTTTGCTTTTTATTTTACTTTATTTATTAATTAATTATTTATTTATTCATTCTTACATTCTTAATTTCTTTCTTTCTGTTGATCCTATATTCGGTATATCTTTCATGATCTGATGATAAAAATTTTTATTACAATTACATCATTACCAAAAAAAAGTAACGTTTCTTTGTGTACTTCTTCTGTGCTTCTTCTGTGGCTATTCTGTGGCTCTTCTGTGACTCTTCTGTGACTCTTCTGTGACGCTTCTGTGACGCTTCTGTGAAACTGTTGCATGCAAATTGGCGAGTAGCGTTATGTGTTCTTTGTTTATACGTCATTACAATGTTATGAATATTATGAATATGTATCCAGAATAGCATGTATGCATTATAAATTCACATAATGTTTGATGCATTCATTCTTTGTGATTTGATAATTCGTAATAACAATAAAGAATCAAATTAATTAATTAGAATTAGAATTATAATTTACAAATCCAGAACTCTGGATTTCAAAAACAAGATTAAAAATAAATTCTATTTCTTTTATTTATTTTTATTTTTTTTTCTTTGAAAATTTTTATTTTCTTATTAGAATAGAAATAGCATAGCATAATTCAAAAAAAATATATCAAACATACAAAAATACAAATAACTATTATATTATGAATGTTTAAGCAGTTTCAGTTTTAAAATTCTTTTCTATATTTGAATTTTTTTTTTTTAGTATCTTTTATTCAAATTAACAAAAAAGGGGTTTTTAATTTTCTTGTGACTTTTTCTTGCATCTTTTGCATCAATTTTTTTCTTTAATTAATCATCACCTTCCATGGGTAAAAATTATAATGAATATTTAAACAATTACATTTTAATCTTACCCCAATGAATAAAAATCTATTCCAAATTACCAAGTTTGGTTATAATAAATTAAAATTACCCCATAAACATATAATAAATCGTAAGTCTTAATTTATTGTATGCACTTACAAAGTTAACACATCTGATATAAATCTGCTCTGATAACCTTAATATTTTTCCTCTTTCTCTCTACACATTTTTCTCAATTAACGAATTTTTTTAAAAAATAAAAAAAATAAAAAGAAAAAATAGTAATGTCAGAAACAACTCTTAATGCCATCAATGCCATTAATACTATTAGTACTTTAGAAGAAAATAAAGATAAAGATAATAATGATACAGCAACGACGGAGGTTTTTGAAAATCGCTGTTTGTTGTTTCCTACTTATGCTACAAAACATATTTATAAAGGTAGAATTTTTATGATTATGATTAGATTAATTAATTAATAGTTATTAATTCTTTTATTATCATATAAATAAATGTTGACTTTAATTTTTTGTAAAGAAAATAATAATTAAATATAATTTTTGAAATATAACTTTTTTTGTTTTTTTTTGTTTTTTTTTTTTTTATTTCTTATTTTTTATTTTTTTATTTTTTTTTTTTGAAATGATAATTGAATTAATTGATTAGATGGATCAGATTCTCCTATATTGACTGACGAATGGAATATTCGAATTCGAGGTTGGGCATATTCAGCACCAAAATCAACCAGAACTCGTTCCCTTTTCCTTGGTAAAATATAGAAATGTTATTAATTGAAATGTTATTATAATATAAATGTTATCACAATCTTCTTGAAATGTTATTAAAAAATGTTAACCTTATTTATTACTGGTCATCAAAATTTTTTTTTCAGGTTTAACATCACGCGTCACAGGAATCCAAAAAACTGATGCCAGTTATGAAATTCTTGAATCTCGTACATCTTTATTTTGGGCGAATAATATTGATGATAAAGAGTTCACGGCGAAAATAATTGGTCTCACTGATTCAAACAAGATGTCCCTTGAAGGTGATCCTAATGACCTATCCATAGAACATCTAAGTTCTCATGATTCTATTAAGACCAATATCAATGAGAATTTAGAAAAGATAGATAATGATGATCATGATAATAAGGTTGATAATAATAATGTACAACGAAAATACCCTGAAGAAGAAATGTCGAGTATTAAGATTTCTCCTTTAACAGGAAATTTATCAGGATATCTTACTATTAAACAATCGATTGTTGATAAATGGTTGAGACAAGAAGAATCTAATGCTCAAGCGGTCGGTAAATTCTTTCAAAATTTGATTGGAAAAGGAAATAACAAGATTCAATTACTTAAGATTCAATCTGTTTGCGATGATGAAAAGTGTAAGCTACAAT
The DNA here is from genome assembly GCA_910592015.1 of Diversispora eburnea. Classification (NCBI taxonomy): domain Eukaryota; kingdom Fungi; phylum Glomeromycota; class Glomeromycetes; order Diversisporales; family Diversisporaceae; genus Diversispora; species Diversispora eburnea. The sequence continues at coordinate 3,064 of CAJVPK010000602.1, read as the reverse complement.
ATACTATATAATATAATATGCTATAATATTATATAAATATGATTTAATATAATATATTAACTGAATATTATTTTATATATGCTTATTATAGCTCATACAACATATGGTGTTGTGAATTTGATAGGGCCAAAAGGATTCTCCGTAATTTCTGTAAGCTGAATATTTATATCATTTTATTTATATTTTATTTATATATTAATAATTATATATTGATACTTATATATATTAATATTATTATTATATTTTATTTATTCAAATTAATTTCAAATTTATTCAAATTTATTCAAATTTATAATTATATTTAGGACATTGATGACACAATTAAAGAAACTGAAATCCTTGGTGGAGCAAGGACCATATTTAAAAATACATTTTTACAACCTTTCAAAGATGTAAATAAATGAATTTATATTTATTATTATTATATTAATTATTTATTTATTATTAATTATTAATTATCAATTAATATTAAATATTAATTATCAATTATCTAGGTTGATGGAATGTCAGACCTTTATACAAAATGGGTAAATAAGATATATATATATATATATATATTATTCCTTTCGTATTAATTAATAATAATATCACTCTACCTTAATAATTTCACCTTTAATAATTTTATCGTTAATAATAAAATAGTATAATAAAAGCGTAGCATTTCATTACGTCTCTAATTCACCCTGGCAACTATTCCCAATGATTGGATCATTTTTCAATACATATCATTTTCCTCCTGGTTCGGCACATCTTAAATTCTATGATGGAATATTTAAGAGTGCTAGGAATCAAAGGGATCAACCGATGGCCAGTAAATTTATGTATATTAGAGAATTGCTTAAGGTATATTTTTCTATATATAACGAATGAATAATAAGATGTGGGTTTGAGAGTGAGTGATGCATTTTGAGATAAGGATATATATAATATTTATTGATTTATTCTTCTAGGATTTTCCTGAACGTAAATTTATTCTCATTGGTGATACCGGTGAACTTGATCCTGAAATGTAAACGTTTTTTATTTATTTTATTTTATTTTGTTATAATAATGATAACAATGATAATGATGATAATGACAATAATAAGATAAAATAATTCATATTTTAATGTACTTGTTAATATATTCAATTGACACTCCTTTTATTGTTATTATTATAGATACACCACAATTGCACGTGAAAATCCAGATCGAATTATTAAAATTTTTGTCAGGGATGTAACTACAGCTCACGTAAAGGATCTTCCAGCTCAACCAGCAAAACGTTCGTATACACAAACATTCACAACAACCTATAAATACTTACGTAGTTATTATTCTGGTGATTTCAATAATGAGAATCCGAATGAAGTAAAAGTTGATGAGAATGTGGATAAAATAAAAGATGATATTATGGATAAAGTAGAATCCACTAGAGATATAAAAGATGAACAAGATAAACAAGATAAATACGATGAATCTTCTCATCCTTACCTTACACGTATTATGCATGATATATCTCATTTACATTCATCATTAGGTTCAATTATTGGATTTGATAATACCACCGATGAAAATAAAAGAGATGTGCCTAAAGAAGAAATAACAATTAAAAATAGTAGTAATATTAGTAGTAGTGGTAATAGTAATAATGAAGATGATGTTGAAGAGATGAAAACTCCTTTGGAAATGTTTCATGAAAGATTAGAAAAGTTGAAAAAGGGATTACCCGAAGGTTTATTTTCGACTTTTACTGATCCCAAAGACATAGAAAATGATCCTTTGATTAAAAAATATTTGATTTAATTCTTTTCACTAAATTATTATTTATTTATTTATTCTTATGGAGAAAATTAGACAAGGTTCCTTTGGGTAATTGTCTATTTAAGAATTTTTTATTTATTTAAAGTTATTTAAAGTTACTCTTTATTTATTTATGTAAATTTACTGTTGATATATATATATTATGTTAATAAATTACCATTATAATTATATAATACGTCTACCTGCCGGGCATTGGAAAATTTCAAGGGTGGATTGTGACACAATGAATAATCCAATTAAACTCGATCAAAGAATTTTGGAATATTTGTTTCAAATGCAAGAAAATATGCTAACTTTTTTCCTTCCTTACAGTCTCCGAGAATTATCGAGCACGAGAGAGCGCTATTTATACTACTATTTATGATGGTAAATGCGCTAATGTTCATTAATATATTGAATTTAGCTTTCTTTTCTTTCTTTTCTTCCTTTCTTTTTCTCTCTACAGTCGCGTCGCAAAGTAACACCTGATTTCCTGGTTAAACAATATGCAATATTTTCACACCTGATTGTCCTTTTTTTTTGTTTTCTCTCATCTATTTATTTTTATAACTGTATGGATGTTATATAATGATTTGTATGGTTAAAAATAACATCCAAAACTGGTGTTTCAAAAGGAATAACTCTCCAATGCGTACTGCAAAAAAAAAAAAAAATTAAAACGTTGGACAGGAATTGTCAAAGGATAATGTTCAAAAACAAAAAAAAAAATTCCAAAAACTGTAGTTGAGCTTAAGACTGCTTTGAGTGATAAAATTTAATGCATCAATTATTAGGAAGGTTATTGCCAAACAGAATTGGATGCAAAGGGAGGGCCAACAAAGTATTAGTTATTTATAAAAAAAAACTTTACATACATAGATGTACATATCGGGCGTTACTTTTCGACGGACGGATCGTACATTGTACATAAATATGGATCAACATAAGAAAGGGAAAGTATTATTTTTTTTGCACGCATAAGTATAATATATCCATATCTAGGAGAGGAAATACGTGAAAGTTTCGATTTTCCGTTGTAATTTATTTTAATTTGCAATGTAATGATATGTAATATGTATATGTATATATATATATTTTAAAAATACAGTGGTGTTCAAAAAAAATGACATTTTTTAAAATCACGTTATTTAAATGATTATCACACCAATTAAAATGTATTTTGTATTATTTTAAAGCTGAAACTTAGCAGATTTTATTAAAAAAATTTAATATGATATTCTTTCTCCATTTTTTTCAATAACCTCTCTACAACGTCGTGGCA
>CAJVPK010000601.1:0-26110 GCA_910592015.1 Diversispora eburnea | reverse complement strand
CAATAATTAATAAATCCATCAATACACTTAGCATAATAAATAGTAGCATAACCACCTTTTGCTATTTGTTTAATATCTTGAAATCTATTATAAGGTATCCATTCTATTACTTTATCAGAATCATCAGCATTTAGTTGAGCATCTTGAATAAATTTATCTATTGTAACATTTCTGCTTGTCCATTTATCAAAATTATTTTTAAAATGTGTTGGGTTACATGATATGCATCAATAACTATAATATTCTTGATTGCATTCTGGGCATATAACCATTTTCTGTTATGTAAAGTAGGTAGAAGTTTTCTTTTTTATAAAAAACTATAAATAAATTGGATATGAATAATATCACGTTTTATGTAAACGATTTAAACGTTTAATATCTGATTTTTTGAGATAATGCAATGGCTAACCTTTTATAGGAAATGCAAGGTTAGACTATTCATCTACCCAATCTCGAAATCATGAATATGAATATATCATGAATAGACATTCCATTTTGTTAACATTATTAATTAATCGTAGAGAATACTTATTTCGTAAAGTTCACAAAATACACAAACGCACTTTTATTCAAGATCTTTTTCATCAAAAATACATTTTTTCTTCTAATTTTTTTTTCAATACGCCAATGAATAAAAATGAAGACCGAAATAATCTAGAATCAGATTTAAGTATAGGGTTAGAGGACTCCATAGAATCACCTGTAAAAAATTTTGATAATAAAGAACCTTTTCATAGTTTTAAACAACTATTTAAATTAGCTCCGTATTTTTTATTAAATGGAGATCAGATTCGACCTCTTCAAGAACCAAATGAGTTTTATGAAGAACTTAAGGTTTAATTGATTTTATTTTTATTTTTATTTTTTTTTAATTATTTATTTTTTAATTTTCAAAAAGATTTTTCAGATTTTTTAACGTAGATATTAATAAAACAAGAAATTTTTAGGTACAAATTCTTTCCGCTAAAGAACGAATATTCTTAGCTGCTTTATATATTGGAGCTAATGAGAATGAATTGGTAAAAAATAATCAATCAAAAATCTTAAAATTCAATTAAACGAATTTATATATGCTATATAATTTGTGCTATACATTTGTTATATATATATATATATATTGGAATATAGATTGAAACCATTAAAACGGCTGTCAAAAAATCGAAGAAAATTAAAGTACATATATTACTCGATTGTTTGAGAGCCACCAGAGTTGTTCAGGCAGATCAAAGCTCCGCAAGTCTTTTAATGAATTTAGTTAAAGAATTTCCGGATCAAGTGACCGTATCATTGTATCATACACCAGATCTCACAGGTATTCTTAAAAAATTCTTACCTCAAAGATATAATGAAGGGATTGGATTAATGCATATCAAAGCATTTGGTTTTGATAATAATCTTATGTTAAGTGGGTAAGTAAAATTTTTAATTGATTTATTTGATATATATATTTATTTATTTATTTATTATTTTTATTGATTTATTTGATTGATATATATATATATTTTTTTTTTATTTTCTTTTTAATTTAAAAGAGCAAATTTGAATCGAGATTATTTCACCAACAGACAAGATCGTTACTTATTATTCAAAAATGCTTCTAATATAACCAATTATTTTGCAGACCTTTTGCAAACTGTATCAACTTTTTCATATAAATTGACTACAAATTCTACAAATTCTACTACAACTCAGGATGATAAGAAGAAGTCATATGAATTAATATTATCTCAATCACCAGATCCCATAACTCAAAGTGATTTATTTAGAAAACATGCAACATCGTTAATGAAAGAATTCATAAAAAAATGGATGATAGAATGTGAATTGATTGCACGACATCAAATTGATCAAATTGATCAAATGAATCAAATAAATCAAATGGATGATCAAAAACAACAAAATAATTTTGATACAATTATTTTTCCAGTTATTCAAATGGGTCCATTATCAATTAGACAAGATGAAACAGCAACTTTATATATTCTTGACGCGATTACGAAATATGGGGAAAAACATAATAATGATAATGATGAAACTAAATATTGTAACGTATTTTTTACCTCGGGATACTTTAATTTTACAAAGAAATTTAAAGAAAAAATATTAAACACCGCAGCAAAATTTAGAATTCTAGCCGCGTCACCCGAGGTAATTAGTTATATTAAAAATTTTACTTCACACGTAGATATATATATGTATATATATATATATATATTTTTTAATTTTTTCTTTTTATATATTTATATTTCTTTCGTTAAATTAATTTAATTAAGGAATCTTTGTATGCTTATTTTAGGCTAATGGATTTTTTTATTCCAAAGGGATATCTAGATATATTCCTCATGCGTACACATTAATAGAGAAACAATTTTATTCTGATATATTAAAACATGGAAAAAGTCATTTGATAAAAATTGAAGAATTCAAAAGATCAAATTGGACTTTTCACGCAAAAGGTTTTTTTTTTTTTTTTTTTTAATAAAATTTTTTGTTAATAATAGATAACAATAATAAATAATAGTTAATAATAGAAGATAATAACATAGATAATAATAATAATAATAATAATAATAATAATAATAATAATAATAATAATAGATAATAATAATATAGATGATAATAATAATAATAATAATAATAATAATAGATAATAATTTCTTTCTTGATTATCAGGATTATGGTATTATATTAATGGACAACAATTGCCAAACTTAACAATAATTGGATCATCAAATTATGGATATAGATCAACTGAGAGAGATTTAGAAGCTCAAGTTATTTTGATTACTAATAATGAGATGTTACGAAAATCTACTCATCAGGTATATTAATTTATTTATGCGGAAAATAAAATTTATTTTATTTTATTTTGATTTATTTATTTCGTATTTATATTATACAGGAATTACAACATCTTCGAGAAAATACTTTCACAGTAACATCAGAAACATTTCAACAAGTTGACAGGAATGTTCCATTTCTGGTCAAAGTCATTACCAAGTTAATAAATACAATGTTATAATCTTGTGAAAATTCTTAAATGTATATATTTAATAAAAAAAAAAAGAAAGTTAATTTTAAAAAACTTCTGATAACGATTGATATGCTCAACCATTTGTTCAATGATTTTGATTCGTTAAATTCAGTATCTCACTCTATTATTACAAACTCTATTATAACAACTTGATTAAAAAAATATCAATATATAATTGTGAAATATAAAAAAAAAATATGAAATTATATAACGTATTAATACATGTAATAAGTGTTTAGACTTTATTAATAAACGTTCAATAACAAAAAAAAAAAATTCTTTACTAATATACAATAATATTGATGATATTATATAATAAACAATATGGTATTCTAAATTTTCTAATTGAAGCTTTAATTTACTGTATTTCAGCAACAGAATTCATTTACACTACCATCTTCTGATACTGATCTACAACATCGATTGCAACAATCACATGAAGTGCATGGTTCTTCTGTTGTGGTGGTAGTAGGAATAGTAGGAGTGATGGAAGTGGAGACGGAGGTGAAGATGGTGAAGGTAGAGATGGAGGTGGAATTACCCTCGCAACAATTGCCATATTTACCATCGCTTGAATAACAACATCGAGAACAGCACTGTAATATAGACTCAACGAAGCCTATGTAACACAGAGAACCGGCAGCTAAACACGTGGAAGTCGATGTGGAGGTGGTGGTGGTGAAGATGATGGAAGTAGAGACGGAGGTGAAGGTGGAGATGGAAGTGGAGGTGAAGTTGGAGATGAAGGTGGAAGTGGAAGTGGAGGTGAAGGTGGAGGTGGAGGTGAAGTTGGAGGTGGCGATGGAGATAGACGTGGAGGTGGAAGTGGGGGTCGCAGTAAAGATTGATTTTATGGTTGAAACTTTAGGACATTCCAAGAAAATGGTTGGAGTACAAAAGATAGTCACTATGCATAGTCCATGCTTAAGTTGGACTTTACGTCGTTTACCAGGAATGCAGATAACTTTGGGCTTTTGATGATTAAAATGTCTCTTGTTAAACACTGGAGTAAAAAAGGGAGAGTTAACGATGGTTTTGACAAAAGTGGAAGTAGTTGTGGTTTTGGTAGTAGTCGTGGCGTTAGCAGTAGTCGTCATGGGGGTAGTAATCGTAGTGTCGGTAGTAGTCGTGGTGTCAATAGTAGTTGTGGTGCTGGTAGTAGACGTGGTGGTGGTAGTAGTCTTGGTGCCTTTATTAGCCGTGATGGTGGTAGTAGTACGACTTCTTGGGCAATGAGGGGGACGAATGGTTTTAGTATGATGTTCTGAAATAGTAATAGTGCGGCATTTTTTAGTTGCTACTGATGATGAGAAAAAAAGTATAAAGATGACTAAACTAGTCGTAATGAAAAGAAAGTTTCTATTAAACCACATCTTTTGAGACAATAAAAATAGCAAATCAATTGATAAATTCAGTGTTTTGCTCTTAATAAATCATTTATAGCGTGGTATGTTTATGTTACATAAATTTAGAAATAAAATTAAATTAGTTGTAAACAAACAAATAACTAAATGCTATTCTGTATGCACAACAGAAAAATAGCTTATAATCATTCATCTGGTCTGTAAATATTTTTTATCTCTGAATACAACAATCATTAATAAATTTTTAAATTTTAATAATTTTAACTATTATTTTTATTTCATTAGTTCGAAATTATTATTACGGATATGAGAAATTAGAGAATACATTCAAGTGAATATAGGCGAAAGTTTTTTATTGAGTATTATTTAATGTGACGTATGGGATATTTTTAGTGAATTGGACGAGGATATTAAAGTTTATTTTTGTTAAAAGTTATTTATTCGAATTTATTTGAGGTGTATGGATCTAACGATAAACTCTATTATAACAACTTAAAGACTATAGTTTTCATGCATTATAAAATATTAAATAAATAAATAATTGTAAATAAAATTCTATTTTAATATCATACAAATAAATTTTACTTTAACTAGTTATATTTTACATCATGTTTATTGAAAAATGATCTTAAAAACATTATGCTTACTAAAGATTTTATTAATTACTTAATTAATTAATTAATAAACGTTAAATAACTAAAAAAATTTTTACTGGATTGTCACATGGGTAACATGTGGACGGGTGTGGGAAAGGTCGATCTATATTTGTATATTTATACCCTTAATCGCATGTAAAATTTCACAAATTTCACAACACATCTGCACAATGTATTAGTGATCGATCCAGGTGAAATATCACATTCTTGTATGTACAATATGGCTTACAAGAGAGAAAATCTCGAATTTAAAAGGAAGTTGAAAAATTCATCTGGTAATATGTGGTTTGTTAATATTTAAAGAGTACGGCAATTATTATTAATTTTAATAATTTTAATAATAATTAACTATTATTTTTATTTCATTCTTTCGAAATTATTATTATTATGGATATTATATGGGAGTCAATGAATATATGCGAAAGTTTTTAATGCGTAACGTATGGACGGGGATATTGAAGTTTATTTGTTTAAAGTTTATTTGATCATGCGAAGAACCATATTTGAGGTGACTGGTAAGCAAAAATATCGTTTTGATAGACTATGGTCATTTTTTTGATATACCTATGGTTACTTCTTTGATATATCATTTTTTAACTAATTATTCGATGTTCACGTGATTTTTGTTATTCTATAAATTACATATTTTAGTGCATCACGTTATCACGTTACTTAAAAATAAGTCTATCAAAAAGATAACGCAAAAACGATACCTTTGCGACTGGTAAACTCTACTACTACTAATATTTTATATCACGTGACATCTTATTATAAGCAAGGCCTTGACCTGTCTCCTGTAAAGTTTGGGCGTAATTTCATTTTGTAATCAACAATTAATATTTCACCATTTTTGTTTTAAATCAAAAAGAACTGCATTGAATTGTGCATTCAAATAAACTTTTTGGTTTGGTGAGCAAGATGATAAAGTATTCTATTTTTGATATTCTTGAATTTTTAAATTTTGAAAAAGAAACAATACAATTTTTTTTTTGACATTCATTACAAACATGCATTACATTTACCAAATGCATATCGAAGACAATGATTTATGCATGAATTATGTAATATTTTCCCAGATCCGTTACAATTAGGTGTTCCCCCGTATTTTTTTAAAAAAATATTTCGTTCAATATTGTTCTATTATTTATCATCATCGAATTTCTTAATCAGTGATATCCGGAAGGGTTGTAATACATCAATAATAGGCATACTAAGAATTGCTAAGTATGACTACTATTTCCTGCCCGATCTCTAGATAATAAAAGTATATTAAATGTTAGTGTAAATAATTTTATTCAAGAAATTATTATATTTATTGTTATTTGATATAATATCTGCTGAGTATTCCTAAATTGTCACGTATCCAGTTTCCGTGTATCAGTATCTGGGCTATATCTTCACCTATATCAAATTGTGAAGAATGTGAAAAATTAAAGTATTGTTTGCTTAAAATAACCAAATTCTCCTTCCTCGAATTCTTTTGGTTAAAATAAATTTTTTTGTTAAAGTGTGCAAGTTTGAATGAATTAATTGACTGTTAAGAGCGCGAGTGATGTAATTTATATTAAAATTTAAAGATTTCATTCATTTCAATGTTTTCTTGTTCTTTAAAAGAAACTCAACTTATTAAGTTTATTAAAATAATTATCAAAATAGAAGAATATATATTGTAACTTAACATATTGATAAATTTGCAATCCTGAAATTCAAGATATTCAATTTTATTTAGATGATTATGTCATGCGAATAATAATATAATAATAATTAATAATAATCTTGAAATTCAAAATAATTAATATTTTTTTTTTGTATAAATAATTAGATGATAATACTGGACTGAAAAACTTGTAAATCAAAAAAGAAGAGATGAGGAAGAAAGTATATTCAATTTCAAATTTTTATAAAATTACTAGTATTCCCAGCATTGTCCAAGGTCCGCGTCCGCACCGTCCGTAGCCTTAAATAACGTATAAATGCATGTTAAACTTTACAGATATATGTAGAAATCAATTCTAAATAACGTTAATTAGTAGCTCAGAGCAAAATTTTATAATAAAATTTTACGTTATTTACGTTTTAAAAAAAAGTAATTTTTGTCCAAGCGCTATTCATGTACAATACTGCTGTCTCCACTCCACCTTCAATTTCAAATGCTCAAAACTTAAGAACTTACTAGAATACTCAAGCAGAGAAAGCAGAAACCTTGTCTCGGAAATTGTGGTTAAGATGAAGTAGATGAAAGAAACAAACGAAGAAATAGTTATTATTTATTAAATAAACATCAATATTTTTCTAAAAATAATTTTCTAAGAGTTTCAAGTTAAAACCTTCAACCCTTTTGAAATCTATATGCTACAAGTTCAAAAAAAAAACTCCCATTTTATTTAAAAATTCTAAATATTTATTTCTTATTATAATTTATACAAATTAAGAATACCCAATTTTATAAGTATGCGAGATTGACTCAATTTTATGTGACAAAATCGAATAGAACCAAATCGGTCCATATGAAAAAAAAATTATGAAACATTAAAAATAGATGTAACAAAAATTTTTTTGTTTGTTTCGGAAATATCTATTATAGGTAAATTCACACACAAAGTAATTGTAGATTATATGCTATGAGTACTTTCAACTAATTCCAATTTTGATATAAGCGAATTTTTGATAAAAAAAGAAGAATCTGCCAATTAAAATTTTCGAATTTTTCGTTATTTTGCTATAACGAAGGTTTGCCGAACTCGACATCATTGTTCATGTGTTTAAATACAATAATCAAATCATGTGGATATAAATATTATTGTTCTCTTGTTGCTTGTATTGCGTTTTATTGTTATTAGCTAAATAAATAAATAAAGGAGTGAACTAAGTAAAAAAGGTAACGTTATGCATCAATTGTTTATAAATAGCAAAATAAGATAATTAAAATATAAACCTGTAATTTTATTACAAATTAAAATTCTTGAATACTAAATAAAGTATTCTGCATGTAATATATTAATTATTATTATTTATTCATTATATTGATTATATTATTTATTATTATTTTATATTATATATGTTACGTTATGATAAATAAATATAAATAAATATAAATACTATTTTTCTTAATTTTTTTTTTTTTAAAAAAATAATTATCCATGCGAATTCTGCTGGCTAGAAATTCGATTTTATTTAGCAGAGCAAAAAAAAAGAATAAATAAAGGATATAAAATATTATATAATATTTATATCTTTTCATTTAATATTTATTTATTTTTTTTTTTATTCATTCATTTTTCATTAATTCATTCATTTTGATAACTTTAACAGTTTAAAAAAAAAAAATTAAAAAAAAATAAAAAAAAAAATGAACAATTCACAAATTTTAGTTATATATTTTATATTCTTAATTTTATCATCTTTAACCAATGCCAAATTCATAACTTCCACCGTCACCGTAAAATCCTCAGAAAGATCATTCACTTATATTGAAAAAAATAAGAGTATAACAAAATCACCTAGAATCTCGGGAACTATAACCATGTCGACATTACCTAGTGGTTCTGATTATACATTTCCATCTTTATTATCCACAAAACCTTCAAAAAGTTTAAAAAAATCGTCGGGATTTTCAAAAACAACAATAAGAACAACAAAAACATCAAAAACATCAAAAACAACAACTCATTCATCATCATCAACAACATCAACAGCATCATTACCACCACCTGAATTAATTACTCCAACGCCTATTTCTTCTTTCTCTAATAGAAAATATTATTCAAATGATTTATTAACTGGAATTTTTATAATTGCTAGTTTAATAATTCAATTTTGAATAATTATTATTATTATTTATATAAAAGGATCAATTAAATTATTTTTAACAAAATTATAGAAATAATTATATTCTTAACAAACAATTACCAATGTTCTTTATTTATTTTTTTTTTTTTTTTAAAAAAAAAAAATGTCCTCCTGTATAATTATTTCCTTTTGTTTTAAAAAAAAAATTATTTCCTTTTATTACAATAAATATTTTTCCTTTTTTTTTTTTGCATTAATTTAATAACCAATAATAATTAATAATAGGTAATAATAATAACAAATTATTACTATTTTGTAAATTATTATATATATATAAACAGATATATTAAATTGGAGATGGATTCATTACTTTTTACTTTATGTATTTTATAATAAAACACACACATTATATTTGCAATTTGTAATAATTATATAATCAGAAAAAAAAATAAATAAATCGATAGAATTGATTGAATTAAAAAATATGGGCATTAAAATAATGAATCATTAAATAATCAAAGATTAAAATTCGTATACGAGTGACAGATAATCAATTTTCTTTTAGTAAATACTAACTCAATCTGGTATTCTCGAATTCCTCTTACAGAACTAGATCAGTAATGCTATCTATAATTATAGTTAGTGCAATTTGTTACAATGACAATTTAATTCATTAGGTTCGCAAGTGACCACGAACATCTTATAAAAGCATTATTTGTCATCTATCAAAGAAAAAAGAATTTATAGAGGATAAGGATATCTACCACAATTCTTCGTGAGAGTTGCGCCATACGTCGTAATTAATTACGATATGTGTCCTAATTAATTATGACTACGTCATAACCTTTTATATTTCCTTTTTTTGAATGGATTTTTATATTCGTTCAATTTTTAGTTTTAAGATCAGCACTTCCGTTAAAATTTTAACAAAGGAGATCAAATTTTGACTTTTTGGAGAAAAAATTTAATTTGTCCTTCTAAAAAATCGGTTTTACATTCCAAATTTTTATTCTTCTTAGAGAAGGTAATGCTGATCTTGAGGTCAAATAAATAGATAAGCACTACATCATATTATTGCCCACAATCTACCTATTTTTACTGATAGCAAAAAAAAAAAAATATATATATATATATATTTGTGATATATCATCGAAATCAATCAAGTCAAGTGAAAGAAAGAAAGATTGAATCTCGGCCTTTGAATTAATTATTTTATATATTAGATAATACTGAATATATAATTAAAAAAAATTCAGAATGTGAAAATGTCCCATATGAGAAATATCATACTATGTCCATAGAATATATAGAATAGTAAATATATTAATGATCATATAAGGAATCATAATGAGAAAAAGAGAAGGTTAATGCTAGTTGTAATTTATTTGACATTTAATGTGATAGATATATATATATATGTAATAAATAATAATAGTAATAATAATAATAATAATAATAATAATGTTAATGCATAGTGGTTGGTTAAAAATGTAATAATGATTAATGATTTCTCTTTTTTCCTTTAAATCCTAAAAAAAAAATACTTAAAGAAAATACTACTCTTTTTCATGATTGGATTGATGATACATAATTCATAAATAAATAAAATAAATGAATAAAAAAAATAATAATAAAAATAAATAAAATAAAATAAATGAATAAATAACTAAAAAAAAAAAATAAAATAAATAAAAACGCATAATTTAAGCATTCTCTACTAAAAAATTAGTTGCTTTTTCTAAATTATAATCATATCTTTCCAAAGCATCAGCTGATTGTTCTTTAGAAAATCCCATTGATTGTAAATATTGAATTGGATGAAGATCGGTATTATCTGATGAAGGTTGGGGAGTTCGTGTTCGTTTAGGTAGTTGAGGTGGCTGAGGTGAGGAATTATTATTATTATCATTGGAAGTTACTAAAGGTGGATCAATTGAAGTAATAGATGAAAAAGCGTTATTATTGTTATTATTTGTATTAGTAGTTGTGGTAGTTGTAGTCGTAGTAACGGAAGGTGAAGTTACAGTAAAAAATTCAGAAAAAGCATCCTCAAATCCGGAATTATTGGTGGATTTCGTTAATTCATTAGACGATATTCCTCCAAAAGCTTCATCAAGATTTGATTTTATAGTACTTGTGGTTGAAATGTTTGATGTTGGGAATGGATCAAAATCGTCAAATGCTTTAAATTTATCAAAATCTAATGGACTCGTCGTTTTAGTAACGATATTATTATTATTATTATTATTAGATGTTTGTTTAATTTGATTCATAGGTGTTTCAAATGTTGGATTAAAATCTTCATCAAAATCCGTATCATCAAAACCTGCATCAAAATCAATAGGTGTTGTCTTAATAACTTTAGCTTCAGATAAATCTCCAAATGCTGCTTCGAATTCATCTTGAGTATTATTATTATTATTATTGTTATTATTATTATTAGATATATTCTCAATTGAAACCCATGCATCCGAATCTCGTTTTTTTAATGAATCACCATCTTGTTCTATTTTTTCTTGTTCTGATTTTTGGGTTAATTCCGAGAAAACGTTTTCTGTCTCAATATTATCCTTCATATTTTCAATATTCATATCTTCCAGAGATAACTCTTTAACGGTTGATACCAAGTCAGGTATTTTATCATTAGATTCAATTATAACAGAATTTGTATTCATAACTTCCTCCTCCGTTGTTTTTGTAATATCTTTAATATTTGTAATATTTTCACTTTTTTTTTCGTTATTATTGGAAAAACTAGTATTAAAATCACTTTCAAATCCTAATTTTATTCCTCCTTGTACGGAAGCTTCAATTTCTTCTAAACTGGGAAAATCCGTATTAAATGAATCAGTGGATATATTATTATTATTATTATTATCATCATCATCATCATTTTTCAAACCAATTGACGAAAATGCTGAATCAAATTCGGCTTTTCCGGAAGTTTGCTTCGTAGAATTACCAAAAGATGCAAAAGGATCAATCGCTTTTTCTGTACTTTGCTGTTGTTGTTGGGTAACGATCTCGTTTTGGGAAATATTTGATGTTTCTTTATTATTTGTAGAAGTAAATGAATTTTCAAAAGGATTGATACCTCGAGACGTTTTGTTATTATTAGTCTCTTTTTTAATATCACTAATGAATACACTATCAAATTCTAAAGGCATAGAATTAGGTTTATCAATTCCAATTTCTTCTATTTTCGAAGAATTTATAGGTGCGGATTTAATACTTGATGTACCTTGTGTTGAATTAGAAGCGGTAGAAGCATTTGACATGGTTCTTTTAACTCCTGCACCTCCAATAGATGACATTGATGAACGTTGTCCTTGAATGAGAGATTTTTGTTGTTGTTGTTGTTGATTATTATCACTACCACCAAATTCTAATCCTGATTGGAAATTCATAATTCCTGGAAATGAAGTATTATTATTATTATTATTATTATTGTTATTATTATTCTGATTAAAAATGGGCGGAGTAAAAATTGGATCATGAACATCCGAAAGTTCTAAATTTTGTACATTCTGTAAAGTTTTAGATGATTTTTCCCTTTCACCCTCTACTGCCGCTAATTGTTTTTTATTAATTACCAACATCCCTTTTTGTTGTTTACTTTCTTTTTTGATTTTCTCTATTTCCGCTTTTATGGCTAAATTTTCTTCTTCAGCAATTCGCATTTTCTTTTTAATATCTAAAGTTTCTTCACGATCTTTTTGAATATTTAATTTAATTTGTTCTTTTTCTTGTTGTAACATGATTAAAGATCTTTCAATTTGAGCCAATTCTTCCCTAACTCTTTCAACACTTTCATGTTCAAGTCGATATTTTGCTTGAACTTCTTGTAATGATTTTAATTCTGTATCATGTAATGTACGTAATTGTGAAATACGTACTGATAATTCACTTTTTTGTGCAGCTAATGAAGCAAAATTGGCGTCAATGGTTGAATGATCATTTTTAATTCCGATTGTGGTATTTTCTAAAGAATCTGCTTGATGTTTAAGATTTTTGATTTCACCACTTTCAATTGCAAATTTAACATTAATGTCAGTATCACCTAGAAGATCAAGATCATTTGTATCTAAAAAAAAAAAAAAATAGAAAATATAATAAGTAAAATATCAACAATTTTAAATGAATTATTATTATATGATATGATATGATATGATATGATTAATTACTATTTTGAACTGATGAAAAGTAAGAATCGAAACCAGGATCACTCAATTGATTAGATGAACTTCGTGATCTATTTGAGCCAAAATTATTTTTGCTGATAGTGGTCGCTGACCTCTTCAAAAGTTCTGTAAACGGACTATCTACTTCTATAAAATTTTTAACATAAAAATCGTTAATGTATATATATATATATATTTAAAATATCTATCTATTACACATGTAAATCTTATATAAATACATACTTCTCATTGAAGGTGGGATAAGACTCGGTGGTAAAACACTGGGTAATTTTGCTCCAGTCAATTTTTTTGTTATTAGATACATTGCAACTGCAAATTCATCTCTACTAAGGGTACCTGATTTATTAACATCTGAGAGATCCCTATATTTAAATAAATGATTTTACAAGGTATCAGGATAATTTATTAAAAGATTTATTTATTTTATTTTTTTTTTATAATTTTAATTAAAAATTCTAATTACCATATTTGTGCTAATGCTGTCGGTACTAAATTTGATTTCATGAAGAAACTGGCAGCTTCATCACCTAATAATTATATTAATAATTTAATATTTAATTCTGAAAATTAACTTTATATATTAAAATCAAATTAATTTTTCATCAAAAAAAAAAATAATAATAATACCTGTTAAAAATCCTTTTTTGCTTTTATCTAAAGTATCAAAGAATCTATCATAAGGTACTTTATCTTCAGGAGTAACATCCCATGAATCATCCGAAAAATTGGGACTAACTGATCCACTGACTGACAACGAAGCTTGTCTCACTATCGGTGACATTCGTGAGTCTGTCACATTAGCAATATTTCTAGGAGTAAATGGTGGAAATGGTGGTGATGCTGGTGACACGAACTCTTCAGTTGCTCCAGTGGTAACAGTAGTACCAGCAGCCATTTCATAAAATCCTGGTGGAAGATTAGTTGGAATTGTTTTGATTGTACCATTCATTGATTTTTGGACAAAAAACATTGCAATAGTGAATTCGGTAACATCTAATTTTCCTCGTTGTTTTGAATCAGCAAGACTCCTGTTATAATAATTATATAAAATTATTATTATTATTATTATTATTATTAAGAATGAAAATTCAAATAATTCAGTTTTATTAAAAGTTACCAAATTTTTCCAAGTGTTTCAAAAGGAAGTTTTGATCTTTGAAGAATTCCTCTAGCTGTTTCACCTAAAAAAAAAAAAAAAAAATTTAAATTTTACCATTATTTTCCAAATAATTAAATGTATAAAAAAAAAAGGTGAAATTAAAAATTGGTTATCATTCACCTTCTAATAATCCATTGGTCGGATTAAGACTATTAAACATTCTTTTGTATTTTTCTCTTTCTTCCTGGGTAATTATAATTTTTGATGATTCTGAATTTTCTAAACCTTCAACATATACTCCATTGAAACGAGGAAGTGGAACATCTAAAATAAATAAAATTAAATTAAATAAATAAGATATATATATTTATATTTATATTTGAAAATTAAATGAAGAAATTTATAAAATACCTGTATTTATACGTGAAGGATCAGGTAATTGATCATTCTGAACTTGCGCAATTAATCTGAGAGCAACACTAAAGCTTTGTTGCGTTAAAATTCCCTGATTTTCATAATCAGCCATTTGCCAAATCTTTTAAAAAGAGATAAAAAAAAAATCGATACATTTAAAACAATGAAAATAATAATAATTAATAAAAATAAAAAAAAAATAATGATTAAAATATTATTAACAATGATATATTAATTGAAATATAATACGATAGACGATAAAGTAACTTACTTCGCTTAAGATTGTTGAGTGCAACCCGGATTTTGCGAAAAATTTGACAGCATGTTCACCTCCAATCACACCTTTCTTTTCAACGTCAGCAATATTAAATAATTTTCCATAAACAAGCTTTTCTTCGGGTGTCAAAATAACTTCGGGACCTAAAAACCAATATGATAAATAAGTATATGTAAAAATCGAGAAATGAAGGTCTCAAATAAAAAAAATATGGCTCAATTTTACCTTTGGTCATTCTATAATGAGCCATGTTTAAAAATTACCGAGAGAAAAAAAAGAAAAAAGAATACTTTTGGAATAGTAAAGAACGAAAACTTTAAATGTATTTGTATAGTATCTTTCGCTAAAAATAATAAATAACTGGCTTTAAAAAAACTTGGAAATTTTTTATATAAAATCTGTTTTCACGTGTCAATCTCGTGATCATGATAGATCAGGTATTTTTATGGTTGATACACTTATTTAACCTGAAGTCCGAGGTCTATAATTTTATCCTGGATCCCGGATATCCGAATTTCTTTTTGGGAATGTTCAAAAATCTTCAAAAATCTTCACAAATTAAAAGTACAACATTTTTATTCTTTCAATATCTTTAAATAATTTTTATTAATAGACTTAGGCGATCATAAACGAAAAAAAAAATTGATTGATTAAATTAGTATATCTGATGGAGTTTATAATTAAGTAGTGATACGTGAAAGATCGCACTATATCATATGATTCGTATAATAAACGATCGAATCTCTCATTTAAGACCTTTAAAAAAACAAAAATTCTCGCGTTTACCTTTAATAGCACCAGGTTCGTTAGTTAATTATAATAATAATAATTATAATAATAATTATAATAATAATAATAATAATAATAATAATAATAATGAAAGATTTAATTCCTGTTGGCACGGATGTAAACGTACGAACTTTTCTTGTTTTTTGTCTATTTTTCTTGAAAGAGAAATAATTTACTTTCTTTCTAGGTTTATTTCACGTTTATATATATATAAAGCTTTATATAGATCCAATGTAAAGTTAAATCATTTATTTATAAGTTATCCTGTATCTGTGATAAAAATAATTTTTAACCCATATGATTTTGTTTCACATTAAATTAAGTTATTGTAATAGCCTATTAATCGATTCATTTTATTTTTGGTGACTTATTATTAGTTTTGTGTAATTCCCCGCAGATCCCAATTTCAAATGAAAAAATTCAACAGATCAAAAAATATTATATTAGTGACAAATAGGTGTGAGTGCAAATTTTTTTTTTTTTGGTTATATAATTTTAGGAAGTTGTATTGTGTTTATAAGTAACTTATATCTCGTTTAGACTAAAAAAAAAAAAAAACGAGATCACAATTTTAACATACGCCACACCAAAGTGCCACAAGAGTTATTTTAAATTTGGTAAGACCAAGATCAAATCAAATTCCGATAAGCAGTGAATTTTCTTTTTTATTTTGAAAATTTTTTTGAACAAATGTATAAAATAAAGTATCCTTATAAATTTAATTCAATTTTTCATTTTATAAAAACAAAACCTAAAAGAACGAAACATCTAAATTATTTCTCCACAAGTCATCATCATCATCATCATCATCATCAATGCGTTGATATAAAGAAACAATTAGTAAATTTTAATCGCTTCCAACATTTTGTTATTACAATAAAATATCCAATTTCATTATTACGTTATAATTATTATAACCGATTACAAAGTACAATAGTTCATCAACAACAATTAAAAGCATTAGAATCATTAGATTATGGTGATGATTCGATACTATCCAGAGAAAAAGAAAATAAAATTGAAGAAAAACAACAATTATTAGATCATGTTGATGATCCAATTTTAAAAGGAGAAAAAGAAAATAAAATTGATGAAATTGAAGTAATTCATCAACATTTCGATTATGTTGATGATCCAATTCCAAAAGGAGAAGAAATGGGAGGAGAAAAGGGAGGAGAAAAAGGAGAAAAATCAGAAAAATCTTTAATTGATGTTGAAAATAAAACTGGTGAAGAAGTTTGGATACATTATAAATCTTTATCTAATAAATTTAAAGATAAATTACAAATAAAAGATTTTAATAAAATTCTTGGAATATTTTTAAGAAATCTTTCAATTGATCCAGTATTTCACGATAGAATGTTAACAATATTAGATGAAATAAATTATAGAATGAAACCTGATGAATCTACCTATAACACAATGATGTCAATGAGTTTACAAAGGAAGAATCTTGAAGAAATGAAATATTATTTTGATATTATGCAAGATCAAAAGATTCAACCAAATACTATTACTTATAATGTTATGATCACGGCAATTGTTAGAATTGGGAAAGCGGCACAAGCATTTGCACTTTATGATGATATGAGAAAAAAAGGAATAGAAAGAAATCAAAAAACTTTTACAATGTTAATTCAAGCATGTGTAAAAACTCGTGATGTCAAACAAGCCAAAAGTCTTTATAATGATATGTTAAGAGAAGGAATTATTCCAGATGTAATTATTTATAATACTTTAATTAATGTGACAGCTAGGAATGCAACAAATTTAAAAGAATTAGAACCAGCATTTAATTTTGTGGAAGAAATGAAACAGAAAGGAATTACACCAATAACATCAACTTATAGTATTTTGGTTAAATCACTTATAGAAATGGGGAAACGTACTGAAGCATTACAAATTTTTAATCAAATGGAAAAAGATGGATGTAAACCTGATGCATTAATTTTAGAAGGAATTGGATTAACGGGATTAAAATCATTAATAAAGATGAGAGATACATATAATATAACACCTAGTAATGAAGATTATAATACATTCATTAATCAAGCAATTCGAGAATCCAAATTTAATGATGCGGCAGAAATTTTACGAATTATGTTACAAAATGGATTTCAACCTGATGTTTCAACTTATTCAATTATAATCAATGCTCATATTAAAAATAATGATATATCAAAAGCCATGCAATTATATAACGCGATGAAAATTGATAATATTAAATCTGATTCATACATTTTTTCGGCTTTAATTATTGGATATGTTATGAAAAAAGAAATTGATCAAGCATTTAAATTAATTGATGAAATGTTAAATTCTCATGTAGAATTAAATAATCGAACGATTAATCGAATTATTGATACAGCTAGTGAACATCAAGATATTAATATAATTCAAAAAGTTTTTGATCGATTATTAAGAATGACTAATCCTGATAAAGTAGCATTTGAAAGAGTACTTTGGAGAGTTGCACAATCTGGACAATTAACAATGGTAGAAAATTATTTAATTTTAATGGAAAAATATAATCATAAAATTGATTTTGATACTTATAAATCAATTATAACAGGATCTTGTAAAGGACTTTATTTATCGGAAGGATTATATTGGTATCAAAGGATGATCAATTTGAAATTACGACCAAATCATTTATTACTTTCAACTTTATTGAGATGTCACGCCGAACCAAAATATTCAAATAAAATGTTTGTATTATGGAATGATTTTCATTATTTTGGAATATTACCAGATGATGAAGATATTATGTTTGTATTATTAATTTGTCGAGAAATTGGTTCTTGGCAAATGGAAAATCGAATATTAAGACAATTAAAAGATTTAGGTTATAATACGGATACTTATAAAACTGCTTTAGATGCTATAGATTTACAAAAAATTGGTGATGAGGATAATAATAATAATAATAATAATAATACTAAAAAAAATGAAGGTATTGAAAAAATTCAAGGACTTAAACTTAATACTGGAGCAATTGAACTTTGGATTAAACAAAGAAAGATGTCCATTAATGCATATAAGAAACGTGAAATTGAAATAAAGAATGCTAAAGAAAATTTACAAAAATGGGCGAATAAAGTTGGAATTAGGAATGAAGCAAAATTAGATACAAGTGCTAAAAAAAGAGTAAATCAATGGTTACCATATAGTGAAATGGTAAAACTAAGAAAAAAGAAAGAAGAAGAAGCAGCAACAGCAACAGCAACAGTTCAAGACAATACTAATCTCAATATTAATACAAAATAATTAATAATTTATCTATTTATATACAAATCCAAATATAGTAAAGAGTGATGAGATCTGAGAAATGTACAACACTACTTATACTTATTTAGTTTATTTATTTAATATATCTAAGATCTATTTTTTTAGTTTTATTTCCTCCTTTGTATGACAAGCAATTAATAAATAAAAAAACTTTAAATCTGAGGATTAACAAAATTACCCATTTTCGTTTTTTTTTTTTTTTTTTTTTTTTACTTTTTTACTCTAAGGAATACATAAAAAAAAATTTTAAAAAAATTATGATAATTAAGTTAAAATTTTCTTTTATAATTTGGACATTTTTAATAATTCAATGCAATGCGTTAAAATTGTCTTTTGGTATGAATTAAATTATTATTATTATTATTATTTTTATTATTATTATTTTCAATAAAATTTATTTCGATTTTAATTTTTTATTTTATTTTTAAACATGAATTGTATTATAGTATCTCCATGTATTGAATGTATTGGATGTGTTGGACATCGTGGATATCCCGAAAAAAATCCAGAGAATACAATATTATCTCTTCAAAGTGCTTTACTTTTAGGTGTTGATGGACTTGAATCAGATGTTCGTTTAACAAAAGATGGAGAAATAATCATGATGCATGATCTAGATTTAGATAGAACCACTAATGGAACTGGATTAGTGGAAGAAAGAAATTGGAAAGGATATATTGAATATTTAAAATGTAAAATTGATAATAATGATGATAATAATTATTCGGATGAACTTTCTTCAGAAAATGTACCGAAATTTCAACAAGTTTTGGATTTATTAAAACGTGAAGAAAATAAAAATATTTATTTAATTTTGGATATTAAGGTATCATTTCATTTCATCCTTTTTTTTTTTTTTTTTTATTATTCAATCAAAATTTTTTTTGTTTTTCCGACATGAACTACGTGACAACCTCATGACACTTCGTGACACTTCATGACACGTGAATTATTTACATTATATATATATATTTTTTATCTATAGGAAGATAATAATATTTTAATTCTCGATGCAATTTTCGAAATAATTAAATCGAATGAACCTTACGATTTTTCTTCACAACTTCATTTCGGAGTGTGGAATTCGGAATTCTTAATTCGAACTCAAGAATTATTTTCAAACTACATACCAATTTCTCCTAATAATAATATTCCAATTTCTTATACTGGAGAGAATGTTACTTTGGCTCGAACAATATTCTTTGATAATGTAGAAAGTTATAGTTTTGATTACACTGTTATACTTCAAGATAATACCGGATTCACTAAACAAATAAAAACAAAAGGTAGAAAATTATTTGTTTGGATAGTTGACGAAGAGAAAGATATCGAAATTTCAATGTTATTTGGAGCCGATGCTATATTATCAAATGATCCAACGAAATGTATTAAGGTTCGTAGAAGACTTTCTAGAAATGCTAAAAATAGAGTTTCTCTTAAGTTGCAATATTAACTGCATACTGTTAATTATTATATTTATTATAATTTATTAAGATATTGTATTATTATTATTATTATTATTATTATTTTATTCACGGGACAATTAAATTATTATAATTAAATTTTGCAAAAAATGACTAATATGTAATTCCATACAACATTTATAATGACCAAATTTGTCAAATTTATTGTGGAGAAATTGCCAGAGTTGAGTTTAATTTTTTTTTAAAAAAATAAATAAAATAAAAATAAAATAAAATAAAATAAAATAAAATAAAATAACGTTGATCGAGAAATTGAATTCAAAAAAAATTTAATAAACATCACACCACTACTTTACCGTAAAACCAATTTTAGTAGCCAACCTTTTTTCTTTTTTTTTGAAAAAACTTTCGGAGACAATAAAAATTTATTTATCACATGACTCATGCAATAATAGGTACAACTTATAATTAGCCTAAAAAAGCCATGTGTGTAAACTTATTTTAACGTAAAATCCAAAACTCGAAACACAAAAGTTTATTCTACGAGGACATCATCGAGCGGTTATACATAACATAGGTCACAAATCATTAGTTTTATAGAGATTTTGTGAATCCGAAAATATGGATGTAGATTACGACTGTTTTCGCGATCATTCAAATGCATTAATTAATTTAGCATCATCGCAAAATGAAGGTGGTTCTATTCTTGATAAATACAAGCCTTTAAAAAAATTTGGAACACGCGAGTCAACACATATTGTTAAAGATGGTCGAATAGAAAAAAAAAAAGAACGTTATCGGTTATATGGAGTAGGTTCTTTTTTCATATTTTGTTTGTCATGGTTCTTAATCTTGAAGGCATCTAAAACTAATTTAAAGTCTACCACTGAAAAAAAAATTATAAATATATATATATATATTAGCATATACTAAAAAAAAAAGCTGGACAAAGTTTGCATCAGACTGTTTCAGAGACGTTATTCAAACTAAGTAAATAAATTATCAACTTTATATTTTACGAAAAATATTATATATATATATAATATATATATATTGTAATTGTCATCACAAAAAAAAAAAAAAAAACTTGATATGAACATTATAATTATTCGAAAAAATCTTTCATAGGAATTCAGGGAGGAAATGATATTAAAACATCGCCACATTGGAGTAGTATACCAGGTGAGTATTTTTTTAATCCCTTTTTTTTAAAAAAAAAATATTTTCAGTACTAGTAATATTACAAGTTTTTTTAATATTATTATAAAACCAGGTGTAAATACTTCGGATCGACTAAGGTTAGCGTCGACGTTACCAGGTGAGACATATTAAAAATAATTATGCAGTAACCAATCGTATTGTTTCTCATTTATTATTGGTCAATCGAGTCACGTCCCTGGAACGTTGATCTCCATCATATATTTATTATATACTTTCAACAATTCATCATAGGATAGACATAAGATGTTGTTTGTATTCTTGATTCGTTATTTATTATTGGATCATTATTTAATAATTTTAATGTTATTCTATTAGTATCAAAATTCGAGTTTAATTATAAACCAAATCTTGAAAGATCTGAAAGGTATGGAATATCAATTGAGAAAAATGCTCAAGAAGGAAAAGGAAGAAATGAAAACGCGATGGATATTGATGACGAATATGTCAGTGGCAAACGAAAATGTAAGAATCTTACTTTGTTATTCTTGATTATTGTTGTTGATCCTTTTATTTTTATTATTTTTTTTTTTAATATAACATATCAATTTGATTAATTTGATTTCATATTATTATTTATTAGTGGAGGAACCTATTACTACAAATAAATCAAATTCTATACATTCAAACAGAATGAATGGATTGAATGGATTAAATGGTTTAAATGGTTTACGGTCAAAAGGTACGGACCAAAAGAAGAAATTTCGGTTTGTTTCTTGTTGAATAATTTAAAATCAATTTTATTATTATAACAATAATCACAATAACAAATAATAGTAATTATAATTACAATGATAATTAAATAAACAGGAATAATAATTTCACCGCCTGTAACTCCCCGAAGCAATGGTATAATTGGATATCCATCTAGGAGATCTTGTATAACACTCCTTGATAGAATTGAACAAGAACGAGAAAGTGAAATCACGAGGGTAAATTATTTATGTCGAATAGTCTAATTTATAATTATTATTAGTATTTATGATGTTGATTATTTATTTATTTTGATTTTTACTAGATTAAAAATCGACGAGAGGCTTTAGAAACAAGTGCAAAATATCCACGTTTAACGGAAACGCAAAGAAATCAGGTAAATATATTACATAATATATATAGATATATATATATATTAGGAACAATAATAATAATAATAATAATATATACATATACAACTTATTTAGGTGAAACTTCTCTTGAACCCGGATGGTGAAAAATTAAAACCATCCACCGTAATTATTGAGAAGTTCAATATTGCCATCAAAGTATCAGACATCATGACATTATCTTGCGGAGCCTGGCTTAATGATGAGGTAAATTCTCTTTTTTTTTATTCCTCTCTCACTCCTTTCACTCTTTTACTTACCTTTCTAATTTCCTCTTAAATTCTTTTTTTTTAAATTTTTTTTTTTTAGGTTATAAATTTTTACTGCAATTTGATTATGGAAAGAGCAGCCTTGCATCCTAAGCGATTTCCACCAATTTATATTGTAAATACATTCTTCTATCCGACATTGATGAATTACAATGATGGAGTTGACAGAGTTGCTCGTTGGTTTTTGAAACCTAAAAAGAAGGTATTTATTTCTTTCTTTCTTTTGAAGTAAATATGAAATGTACTAAAAAAGATGCTTACCTTTTCCGTTTCTCTTTTATTTCTCTTTTATCTCGATATTGTTTAATTAGGCTCCCCCACCAAATTTATTCGAAAAAAAGTTTATATTTATACCCATAAACGCAAGTTCACACTGGACTTTGGCCGTATCGAATTTTGAATCAAAATGTTTTGAAATGTATGATTCACTTGGTTCGGGTTTCAGAACAGGATTTTTAACCGTAAGAAATTTATTTTTTTATTTGTGTATTCAATTATTGATAAATCTATCAAATAATATTATTATAAATATTATTAAATATTATAATCTATTATAGAAAGTGATATATCTTAAATTGTTTATTTATTATTAAATAGAAGCTAAAGGAATTTTTTAAACATATGGCAAAAAAAACCAATAATGATGATGATTTTGAAATATGGAAAATCAACGAACTAAGGGTAATTATATTTCGATATATTTTTATATGTTTTCATATATATATATATACATATAAATATTTATATATTTATTTATATATTGATATATATATATATATTCAGAGAAAAACGCCGCAACAAAGGAATTCAGATGATTGTGGAGTATTCGCCATGATAACTTTAGAACATTTATCTCGACAGGCACCTCTTTCATTTAACCAAGAAATGATGACATATTTTAGGGAACGAATGATTATTGAAATTAAAATGGGTAAATTATTAGAATCAGGGGATGACTCCGAGGAATAATAATTTTTATACAAACATACAAAATTATAATATGATTTGCTCTTGTAAAATTTCTTTCCTTTTTTTTTTTTTTGTATGATCGATAATAAATTATTTATGCATAAAAAAAACTTTTGATTTAGAGGAGAAAGTTGGAAAATAAAAAGTTCAATTTCTTGCAAAAACAAAATAATAATAAACAATAAAAAAAAAAATTGCTATAATATACAAAAGTTCTAACGATGCTATACGTATTCTGTATGCAACTGTTTTTTCAAACAAAGTAATATTTCTATTTTTTAACCATTTTAACCGAAATTTTTTTTTTTCAATAAATAAATGAAGAAATGTAAAGACAAAAATGTTTAGAAAAAAGGAAAGATAAAAATGAAATCAATTTATAGATCAATTTGTAATCTTATATACATATTTTTATTTAGTTTCTTTACATTACACAAACTCAGAGATAACAAGATAACACAATGGCAATGACAGTCAACTTACATTATATACACTGTACGTATACCCAAAAGCGAGGCGAAGTTAATTATATTTATCAAATTTATCAAATTTATTGTATTTTTTATATTTATTATAAAGATATTTTAGGTATTATGCATGTTGGTTACAATTATTCACCGAAAGATATAAAGATTTTTTTTTCCAACATAATCCTCATTGATAATAATAATTTGTTTATATTACACATTCCGAATAATATTACTGAAAATAAATTCAGAATTATATGCACCGGTCTTTAAGTTTGAAGGGAAAAAAATATGAGTTATTCAAAATCGAGTAAATCCTGCATGGATTCCGAAGCGGATAACTAGTATTGAATTTCTAAAAGAGACACAGACGTTAAAGTAACAATAGTGTAATGCTGATATTTCTATATTAGGTGTTAAATAAAAGCTCAATAAATACCAATCCTCTGCAATTGACTGTGTTATTCTTAGCGGTACCATGATATGATACTGGCCAGGAATTTTTATCAATACCAAGCCATGTGTCATCGCCATTATCATACTTTCTAGAGACTTTACAGCGAATCGTCTTCAGCCACATGGTTTGATACTGAATACCCTCCCCCCTGCATGTATATCTTTCCTCTATCATTACTATTCGTAAAATCATGATGATGCCTTGGGTCCAAAATTTCCAAGTAATTACCATCACTCACGCGAAAATCGATATGTAATGTAGACCCTTTTTGAATTCTGTAGTCAGCACACGTTTTACCATCTTCCAATTACTTACCTCCAAAAACTAGCTTTTGCTGATCGGGTGGAACACTGTTCTAAATTGGAAATTGTATCACTTCCTCGAACTTTAAGTATCACGATTTTTACCAGCAAATCACGACGGGTTTTCCTTTCTTGAAATTCTTTTTCTGATATAAAATCTTTCAAAAGGTCAATGTCACTAGAGATCGTCATGATTTATTATGAATTTACAGATAAGATGGAATTTTGTTGATTATGATTTTTGATTTTAGTAATGACCCTTACGTAGTTATATTAAGTTTTAAAAGATGTTTACCAACATATAGAATGCTATAAAAATAATTAACTTAATTTCAATATTTTTTCCCCCAAGCAATATGTCGAAAAAGACAAATTTTCCCATAAGAAAAGTATTTGGCAACAATTACAATGTGTCATGTGTTTCAATTTGCAAGAAATTTCTTCGATAGTAAAATGATAATATTGTAATAATGATTTAAAATCAAATCGTTTGGCATTGTAATTCATTAATCACGATGTCAAAAAAAATTTTTTAGTATATGTAATAATTTCTGCTGAGATATTTTAAAAGAAAGATGTTTTATATTACTCTAAGATTTCCCATTTTTGGTTCCCAGAAAAGAGTATAATAGCAAGTGTGAAGCCCATTACGTGCTTCGCCGAAACAGGAAAAAAAATTGGACTTATAATTATCGCAAAAGTTTGATATAAAAAATTATTACCGATAAAATACAAATCTTTCATAGCTAACACTATACAAAAAATTAACTTGGGCTGATATCATTCCGTTGTATGACTTTTTGTCACTGATTTTCCAAATTTATTTATTATAAATTAAATATACAGTCGGACCTGGCTATAGTTACAAGGTTGTTTCCTATGCCTGGGACTTTAAAAATATGTGAGGTATAGCAACATGTTATATAACAACTTGTAATTAGCCAATCAAATTTTGGTTAATATGATGGTTGTTACAAATAAGATATATA
>CAJVPK010000600.1:0-26159 GCA_910592015.1 Diversispora eburnea | reverse complement strand
ATAATAATAAATAACAGATAAGAATATATATAATATATAGATGATAATACATATAAAGAATAATGAAATAAAAATAAGAGAAAGAAATAAGCTAACAACATATAAAATAACAGATTCAATATATCTTTCAGCATATTTACTGGTATTAATAATTATGGACAAAGTGTTTGTTTCGCTGGTACTCTTATATGCGATGAAAATATAAAGAGTTTTAATTGGACATTTAATTCTTTTTTAAAATTAATAAATAATTATATACCAAAAGTATTACTTACAGATGAGGATCATGTAATGATGAAAGCAATAGGACAAGTTTTTGAACCAATTGGAACTAAACATGCATTATGTCTTTGGCATTCATTGAAAAATGTAACAAAATATTTAAATGGAATTTTAGGATTTAAATGGAAAGAATTTATTAAATCTATTTATAAATGTTTAAATAAAAATAATAAACAAGATTTTTTAAAAAAATGAAAACAATTAAAAAATGATTATCCCACAACAATCAAATATTTATCTAGAATGGATAACAATTTAAATTATTGGGTACCATGTTATAATTGACATTTATTTATAGCAGATATGTCTATAATACAAAGGGGTGAATCTATAAATAATTTGATGAAAGGTTATATGGATGTTACTACATCACTTTTAAATTTTTAAAATGCACTAGAACAAAGAAATAATGATATAACATTTATTAAATATAAAGAAGAAAATTCAGCTATTAATTAATAATATCTGGTTCTTACGAAAAACAAGCAAATGGATTGTTAACATTTTATGCATTTAAGAAAATTCAACAACAGTTATCTGAATCAATGATATATAAATGTGAAGAATGGACGGATTGTAAAATAAATTCAACACTCAATCAAATTTCATGTTCATGTTTCGATTTTACTTTTACTGGTATTATTTGTAGATATATTTTTAAAGTTATTGTTCAACTTATTCGAAACATTGTATACTTCTTTAATTTCAAATCCAATTATTCAAACTAATATTATAGAAAATGATAATAATGATTATGAATATCTTTTAAAGTGTACATGGTAAAAAGTTCAACAAGTTGTTAAAGTAAAACCTGAAAATACTAAAAATTTTTATATTTCATTTAATAATTTATTTGAAGAAGAAGTCAAATCTCATTTAACAGAAAAAAAAAAGCTTGGCTTCAAATAAAGAACAAATAAAAAATCCATCTGTTATAAAATCAAAAGGTAAAAAATCTAAAATTTTTATATATAAATAATAATTAATAATTTTTATTTATAATAATTATTTTAAGATGAATTTCAAATAAAAGAATTGGAATCTACTCAATCTTCTAAAACAAAAAAGCATATACTACTGTCAAATCCACAAAACACAACTCAAACTAATAAAATAAATAATAATGCAGAGAGCTTGAAAAATACAAAAAATAATAGAGTTAATAATATTGATAAAAAAAAATAGACCGTTAAGTTAAACAAATTATGCATCTCAAAATTCTTTTAATTTTGATTCAATAACAGTAAGATTTTTATTTTAAGAAATGTATAATTATTTTAATCATTTATTTAAATTCTAATTATAATATATATTTAATAGAATGCATTTTTTGTACAGAAGAATTAGCCAGAGAAATCAAAATTTATTACGAAAAATTAATAATCAAAAAGGTAAATAAATTCATTCACGTAAATTTAAACAAAGACTTATACATATTTGTTTATTTATAGGTAAACCTTTCTATGAAGATCGTGAAAGGTTTTGTGAAATTCATTATGCTGAGATAACAATTGTTCCTAATGATATTTAAATGAAAAATGAACTTTTAAACATAATAAATAGAAAAACAGAAAGCCATTATCGAGAATTTACTATTGAAATTTGTAATCAAGTTGAACAAAAAAAAAGCAAATACACCTATGATAATAATGGGCCAATTTGAATCTTTAAAGGTATAAGCAATTAATTGTAATTTATTTTTATTAAATTTTAATCTTCAAATTTATTTTAAAACCTGAAAATTATAGTACCTGAGGAATGAATATTATAACTGAAATACTCGATATCTTTTTCTTTATACCTATATATTAACAAATGAATTGAGTTATCCTAAAAAAAACCTGTTGATTATGTTTTAGAAATATTAGTTCCAGAAACAGCATTATGCTTAATTTCTTAAGATAAAGATAATATATCACTTGAAGAAGCAAGAAAAATCATGGAAGACAGTAGAGATTTAGGGATTATGTACATGAAGAATACATTATATATTAATATAAATTAGCTTGACTAGTTTTTTAAAATAAAATAATTTTTTTGCTTTTAACATTACAAATAACTATTATTTACAATTGAAAAACTATAAAAATATTTTGGTTGCTCTGTAATTTTTGTAATTCTACGTTTTCTTGGATTTTATATAAAGATTGAATCAATCATATTTAGGTAGGGTTGTTAATGGAGCGAGTGGGTTGAGTTCATATTATAGTGGAGTAAGAGGTAATCCAACCTAATCTGAATTAAATACTCTGGGTTTATATTTCAGGTTATACTCCAGGTTACTCCAGGTTACTTCAGGTTACTCCGTTTTACTCCAGGTTACTCCAGGTTATTTCAGGTTACTCCGTTTTACTCCAGGTTACTCCAGATTACTCTATAGTAAAGATACCTGCTGAAATCAATGTATTACAGCAGAGTTGCAACTATTCTCTTAATTGTGCCAATGCTGTAATGCCATAATTTTGACTATAATGTTGTAATTATGTTATAATATAATTTATATAAAATCGGAAATAATTGTCAATGGTTGCTACATATAAACATTTTTATTCTATAAGTAAATATTAAAAACGGTATTAATTAATTTTATAGATAAGAAAGTATTATATCATCTATGAAAAATACAAATCTATTTTATTAAAATTGAGGAAATTATTCACGTTTAAATTTTGAACGGATGAAAATAATTAAAACGACTAACATTTGCTCAATTTTGATGAAGTAGGCTTGTAGTTTTCAAAGATAATAGAATACATTCTCGTCTATAAAATTACTTAGTACCGCTTTTAATGTTTACTTATAGAATAAAACGTTTTATATGTAGCAACTATCGACAATTATTTCCGATATAAACTATTTTCATATTCTTGAGACATGGTTATAATTAAAGTTTCATTTTCATTTCTATTAGAATTTAAACTAAGATTACTTTCCTCTCTATCTAAGTCTGTAGATACAGATGCAACAACAAATTCTTCAGGTTTACTATCTGAAAGTGTATCATAAAAATCTTCAGATCTTTTATTCATGATAAAAAAAATTTGTAAATTGATTACCAGTTATTAAAATTTCAATCAATAAAATTATTGCTCTATGTGGAGCAACCCGGAGTAAATTATTTGGAGTAACCCAGAGCTATAATTAAATTATAACCCAGGTTACTATATAATTGAAATTCTTAACCCACTTCATAATGGAGTGGGTTATAACCTGGAGTTACTCTGGAGTATAATACTTCATTAACAACCCTAATGTGCAATAGCAGAAATAGAAGACAATATTCTTAAATATACTAAATCCATAACAGATTCAGATAAAATTCTAAATAAGATAGAATTTAACTTCAAGGGAACATCTAAAAAAAAATGGAAAAATTCAAATTACAGATTGAATTAATTATAGCAGAAAATATCACCTTTGGAAATGACAATATTGAGGAAAAATGGAATTTTTTCAGAAATGTCACAATTGGAAAAGCAAATGAAATAATTTCAAAAAAGAAAAAACTCATATCTGGGAAGTATGAAGAATCAAAAGCACTATATAATTAATTCATCACATATAGAAAACTGATATATCTGAAAGAAAGATCCATGAATGGAGCAGACAGTGGTATACTAACAAAAAACAAAAGAGCATATTAGAAGAAAAAATAGTTAAAAAATAAAAAACATTAGAAAAGAGTATAATATAGAAATTGAAGTCCCATCATGAACAGAAACAGCAGAAAAGACTAAAAATTGGTCAAAAGGATCAAAAGAATGCACCATACTCTACACAAAGTATTTGATGCAGAAATAAAAGATGCAAATTATAAAAAAAATAAAAGAACAGATTATCAAAAGAAATAAAAACTTTCAAGACAACAAAAAAATAGCCATTCAAAGTTTCCTAAATAAAGAAAGACCTAGAATATCAACAGACAGTTTAATTAGAACAACCAATAAACAAGTTGAAGTATTAACAGATCTAGAAGAAATAAAAGAAGAAGTTAAAAATGTATTTAGTCATTGAATTACCTCAAAAAATATAGAAAACCTAGATCAAAATCAAGTGTGGAAACAAATTTATAATCAAAATAATGAAATACAAGAGGAATGGTACTTACTATTAACAAAAAAATTCACAGTAGAAGAAATTGAAAGAATTATCAGAAAATTACCAAACAAAATGGCAGCAAGTCCATCTACAATTACAAATGAACTATGGAAACATATAGGTAACAATGTACTACAATTTCTTACAGATATATATAATCAGATTTTAAAAAATAAAGAAATACCAAAAGAATAGTCAGAGGGATATATGTTCTCTATAGCTAAATTCAAAGATTGGAAAGAAAAATATATAGAATACTAGATCAATGACCCTACTAGAAACAGCTAGAAAAATATTTACAAAAGGAATTTATAATAGACTCAGTACAATATTAACAAAACACACAATTCTAAATGAAAATAACTGGGCAGGTTTGTCTGAGGGATCAAACCCAAGGTCCTATACATATATTGAATAATTGTATAGAGAAAGCAAAAAAATTTAAAAAAGAAATATGGATCTTATCACAGGACATATCAAAACTTTAATTCAGTAAATATAGAAATGCTAAAAAAAAGTATAAAAAGAATAAAAATTCCAGAAGAAATTATAGTAATAATAGATAAACTACTAAAAACTAGAACTAATAAAGTAATAACCTATTATGGGCTGATAGAAACATTGAATTCTAACCTAGGGATAGAATAAGGAGATACATTATAACCTCTATTATGGAGAATATATTATAATCCTCTATTAATACAAATTCAAAGTCAGGCAGAAGGTTATTACATGGAAAAAATACAATATGGGGATATGAGAACACATGAAGAAAGATTCAAATATAAGATAAATGCACTTGCATATATGGATGATACCATATACATATCTCAAGATATAAAGCAAATGGAAAAGATACTAAAAACAGTAGAAGAATTCTCACAAATAACAGGTACACAAATCAATGCTGAGAAATCCCATCTTATTTGTATAAATAATACTACATTTAAAATATTACATCCAAGTAAGATAACAAATGATAACATAAGCAAAGAAGATGCAATGAAATTTTTTAATGGAGAACTACCTGTAATGCTCAAAAGATTCAAGCATCAACCTCACATATATAACAGTTCAAAATGTATATTATGTGGAAGGTAGGAGGAAACTGATATACATGTGTTTGAGTACAAAAGAAATAATAATAAAAAGAGTAAATACACACCAATGACAAATTATTACAAACAACTAATTAATTGCCTAACTATAAAAATTTAAAAACAAACAGATGGAATAGAGGAAGACAAAATACAAAGTGAACTTAGGTTCCTAAGTGAGTTATGGAAGTGTTGGGGAGAAACGGATGAAATTAGTTTACCTAGGATCACATACACAAATTAATTAAGGAATTCATATCACAATTATTAGAATTCAAAGTTACATCGATGTTGAAATCTAGAGAAAGGATCAGGGAAGCAATTATTGAAGGAATGGTTAACTTCAAAGAGTACTTAAAAGACTATTGAAAAGAAAAAGTGACACTATGGGAAGCTAAAAATAATATTACAAATAGATTGAAAAAAAGAAAAAATTAATTTAAAAAAGGTGAAGGAAATAAGAGAATATAATGGTAATATAAAGTTAGTAGAGACTAATGAAGGGAAATACAGTAAAATAGAACAAATAGAAAAGAACACAATACATAAATTTAGAATGTGAATTAACTTAGGATGCAAATATAATAATAATTATAGTTATATATAATAATTACATCTGATGGGGTTTTGGCCATCAGTTCCTGAGGTTACACTTAGGCAATGATAAGCTGGATGGTAAAATGTTATTTTTAGTCAGTTTCAATAAATGTAAAATAAATTATTTGCATCTTTAAAATTTACACCTAATTTATTAATAAAAGTTTATTGGAGCAAGACTCCATTGGATTTAAAAAAAAAATAAGTTGATAAATTGATGTTAAAAAAAATTTAAATGTTGCTAGTTTCAAGAAATATTACATGTACACAATATCTTAAACACAAATTAGAGCTATGTTTGAGAAGCATTATTTATTATAAATATTCACTCCCTAATAATTTGCAATTAATGGATAATTGCTTAGTCAAGTGATGCAAATTAATGTCTCATAATTATGAACTGAGATTAATATTCATGCAATTAAGTTGATAATTGATTAAATTTATCAGGAAAATGTTAGTTGATATTGAAACTTTGATTAAATAATTAAAAATCTTGATATTTACATCCTATAATATATTGGTATAGAGATGTATTATTTGATACTTGAAATTCATGCAGTTGATTGAATTGCATTATTTAATAATATTGTTATCTGTATAAACCTTCTACAATTTACAAAGACAATGAGAGAAAATAATACTAAAACTAACAAACAAAACTTAATAAAATTATAAAAATACTAATCTCAAAATAAAACAATCACAATGAAAGAGTTTATGTATAGAAGGAATTATGTACAATCAATTATGAAAGGGGTGTATTAACTATTAACAGTGGTATAAAGACTTGTTAATAGGGACAAACAGTTTATCAATTATCAAAAGAATACAATAAACAAGGAATTCAAAGGATTTTGTAATATTAACTTTATTACTTAATAAATCTTAACTAACTGCCTAACTATCTGAATTAACTGAACTAACTTTCTAACTTACTGAACTAAAGACTGAGTTGAGAAAATTCTTAGACTTTATGTACATTATGGATTTAACTATAAAGCTAAATTGTAATCTGACTGAAAACTACACTAGTATCTATGTTGATATCCTATCTAGTACCTTAACTATTAACTTAACTTGTAAATTAACTGAAATATTGACTCATACTATGACTAGTACTCTAATTTGTATTCTAGTGTTATAGATTAACAAGAATTTAGAAATCTATTAATTTAAGTAATAATATTTAATTTGTACTATAGCCTAATAAATTGATCTACTGTAATACTATAAAATAATAAGAAATAAATAATAAATAATAATAAAATGTATAAATAAATAATAAAAGTAAAGTCAAGGTAACAATATTTATCTTGATAACTTTCTATAAATTAATTGATAATTGATCAGGAAAGTATTATTTGATATTGGATTAATTTAAAATTTTGTTTCAATGATTATAATTATTATGAATCTAAATACTTATATGCTGTTAATAAAATATACAAAAGAATTATTGATATTGAATTAGCTTGAAATTTTGGTTTAGAAGTATAAATAATCATGTTCACATTGCAAAGTAACAATATTAATATGCAATATTTCATAAATAATTCCTTTTTTTTCTTTTTTTTTGTTTTTTTCTCACCTATTTATTTTTTTTGACTGTGTGAAGATTTGTATAGTTAAAAATGACATTCAAAACTGGTATTTCAGCAGGATAATTGTCCAATCCATATTGCAAAAAAAGACCATAAAATGAGTTGAGACCAAAAAATTAAAATGTAAGACTGGCCAGCAAATTCTTCTGACCTTATTGCCATAGAAAACATTTGAAAATTGTTAAAGGAAAAATCTAGAAAAAATTTTTTTTTCCAAAACTATAGATGAGCTCAAGACTGCTTTGAATAAGGAGTGGTCAAAATTTGATGATCAATTCTTAGGAAAGTTGTGAACTCAAATGTCATAAAGAATTAAAACAGCATTGGATGCAAAAAGATAATCAACTAAGTATTAGTTAATTATAAAAAAAGCTTATTTACATAATATAAAAATAGAATAAATCATGTGCAGTTGTGTCACAAAGAAAGTAACACCTGATTTTTATTAAAAGAAAAATTCTGATATGTATATGATTTATTCTATTTCTACATCATATACAGTCATGTTGCAAAGTAACATCTGATTTTTATTAAAAAAAAATTCTGATATGTACATGATTTATTCTATTTCTATATTATGTACAGTATATAACATTTTTTTTTAGAATTAATTAATACTTTGTTGGCCCCCCTTTGCATCCAATACAGCTTCAATTCTTTGTGACATTGAATCTACAACCTTCCTAAAAATTGACACATCAAATTTTGATCACTTCTCACTCAAAGCAGTCTTGAGCTCATCTATGGTTTTTGAAAATTTTTTTGTTTCTGGATATTGTCTTTTAACAATTTTCAGATATTTTCTATAAGGTTAAGGTCAGGAGAATTTGCTGGCCAGGCCATATTTTTAAATTTTTTTGTCTCAAACCATTTTACAGTTTTTTTTTTGTAGTATGGATTGGAGAATTATCATATTAAAACATCAGTTTCCCACCTATTAACTCATGAGCTGTATTATAAAATGGTAAAAGGTGAGTCTCTAGAATTCTAATATATGTATCTGCATTTATTTTTTTCTTTTTTTTCTTTAAATTCATCACAAAACAATAATGGTCCTTTTATTTCTCCCACAAAACATCCCTATACCATTAATGAACACTGACCACTTTTAAAAGTGGGTGTTAAACACCCAAAATCATATCTCTCTCCTGTATGTTGCCATACTTTTATTTGTTGTGATTGTTTTTCAATTTCCATGCTCATTTCATCTGAAAAAATTATGCATAACCAATCATAGACAGATTTGTTCTTATTTTCTTCACACCAACTAATGCATTTATTTGCATTATTTTCTGAAATAAATGGCTTTTTTGCTGCAATATCGGAATGAATCCCAGCATCATATAGGGTTTTTTAGCAGTTGTTAAACTGCAGCTTAAACCTAACTTATTGATAATTTCGTGCAATGGTGCATGTCGTATTTTTGTGACTTTGTTTACAAGTGCATCTTTTTCATCATTATTAAGGGCCAGTGGCCATCCTGATTATGGTAAATTTTCAGTTTTCCCAGTTTTCTTGTACTTGGGAATAAACCTACATATTGTGGTAGGATCTCGTTCCATTTTTTTTTGTAATTTGGGTGGCATTTAAAGTCTCAGTATATGCCAGTATTTTCCCTTTATCTTGAGAAGTCAACTGGGCGTGAGTGGATGTCATTTTTAACTGGAAAAATTGTTATATAACATTTATTCAATTATAAAAAAATAAATGGATAAGAAAAAAAAATATAAAAAGAAAAAAAAGGGGGAATCGGTTGTGAAATATTGCATATTGATGCACCGGAAAATCGGGTGTTACTTTGCGACGCGACTGTACATATCGGGAATTTTTACTTTAATAAAAAATCGGGCGTTACTTTCCAACGCGACTGTACGTGCAGTTGATTGATAATTAATTAGAAAAAGTGTTATTTTATGTTGAATTAGTATGAAACTTGATCATGAATCACATACTCACCCACTACGTGCAATTGATAAATAACTGATTCAATATGTTATTTAATTTTGAATAAATTAAATTTCGATTTTAAATAATTATTAAAAAGTATACAATTTTATTTTGTGATTGATAAATATATTTGATCGTTTTGATTTCAATAATTATAATTTTAATATTCACTTACGATCATATCATAATCCCTATAACTATAACATAACATAATGTTCATGCAATAGATCGAATTGGATTGAAACTTTAATATCTTACCGACTAATGGCATAATATGATATGATTAATATCATTTTATATTGAAATTTTATTTGATAAAAAATCAATAAGTATACTGATCTATGTTCTTACTTGTCCCTTAAAGATGATTTATTGGCACCCATTGTTTGTTTGTCATTTTTTTTTGGTCGATCGTTGTCCCAGAATAAGAAACTGAATTAATAAAAAAAAGCTTGTACTACGAAAACATTCGCGATACAGTTAATATTTTCGTGTCTACGAAATTCAATAATAAAGAATAATATTTTAATAATAATAATAATAACAAATAAAAATTCAATAAAATTTTATAAATAATAATAATAATTTTAACGTTTTTACATTATAAAACAGAATAAAAATATATATGATTTATTTAAATTAAATGGTATAAATTCATAATAAATATATTCATAATATATGATATAATATCTTATGTTAAAGTGGTTCTCATCCCCCAAAAAAATTATAATAAATAATAAAAAATAATGTTAATACTAAAAATATCTTATGCGCTTGATACAATTAAATTATTCTAAAATTCTAAATAAGTTTAATAAATTGGTTATTATGTTGATTATGTGTTTGTTATTATGTGGATTGAGAGAATAAATAATGTTTAGAAATAATAATAATTGTAACAAATTATAATAGTTATGAAATTATTTAATGAATTCTAATAATTTTAAAAACCTCAAAATCTTCAATTGAAAATGTTGTTGTATTAATAATTTCACGTTCATAATCTTTTCTAACGCAAGATCCTTCAATTATGTGCAAATCCCCACAACCAAAACCCACACAATCATAAATTGGTGCACAATCACGTATGGCTTGTTCAGGATTAGCCACTCGACTAAGAATAGCTTTGCTTTGAAGATCTCGACCCGTACCCAATGAGAATATAAAGCTGTCCTTAGTTACCAACCATTGTCCAGATGAACTCCATTGTTTTGGGTTATAACCACCAATCAATTGTTCTGTATTTTTAATCTTAATTATTGTAACTGTAGGTCCTTGTTTATCACAATGATCTTTAAAAGCTTCTCGAGTTTTCCCGTCACGACTTCCACGTGTAATTAATTTAAATTCATAGGGAATAGTATTTAATTCATACGTTGATTCCTTTCGATCAATCCAACTAGAAATTAATGCTGCATGTTCTGCAGTAATAATAGATGATTCTTGAAGACGTATAGGAATTCGAGAAGGTAATCTCAAATATTTTGCTTCACTTTCGGGTACTAAATAAGAAAGTTTAAGATCTTCTTTCAAATCACGGGGTAATAACTTTTTGTATGGCCTTACTTTACGATAATAATCTGAAGCTTTAATTTGGTGAAATCTAATGTGTGGTATACATACTTGTAGAGTTTTTTCCATGGCAAAAACATCTTCGCTAGTCCATTTCGTAGTATCTGAACTAATACTGGGATTTTGAGCCAACGCCCATTTTATCACATAATCCCATACTTGAACCTCTTGTAATTCCAGTTCATCATTTTTCAAAAGATTGATAAGACAAGATTCTTCTAAAGATGAAAATTCGTGATATTGAAATATCGATGAAGCGTCTTTACAAATTATTTTTTCGCAATAGGTTTTTAATATCCCACAGGCTTTATATTTAGTTGATGTTTGATAGATTTGAATTATATTACGACGAATCCATTCTTCTTCATTTTGAATAATATGACCCTGAATGTATTCAACTAATTCGTCTAACACAAGTTCATCTGCGGCAATTAATAAGTCAAGCAATTCTTCTTGAGATTTATTATTTTTCAAATCAATAGAACCAGTATAAATATACCTATAAAAAATAATAAAAAATAAAAATTATGAATAAAATTATGAATTATAATATTAATTAATAAATAGTCATCAAATGATAATGAAAAATATAATAAAATAATTTAATAAATAATTTAATAATTTTAATAATAAATAATATAATAAATAATATAATAAAATAATAATAAATAATAATAATAAAGATAAATACTTTAGAATATCTTTAAACACTTTTGGAGTAATATTTGGTTTCTTATAAGTGATCAAATCACCCTTTTTCTTTGCCCAATTAGATGATAAAGCAGCATGAAAGTATGATGACCTAGCTCTCAAAATAACTGAGTGAGTTCGAAAAACTTCGATATCAGGCTCCTCACCTACTTGAATAGAAACATTATAATCATCTGCATTATCAAATAAATTACAAATATCCTTCAAAAGTGCTTCTAATAAATCAGACGGTTTCATTGTAAATTATAATTATTATTATTATTATTCTGAGGAGAAAAAAAAAAAAGAGGGGGAAATTTGTGATAATATATAGGAAAATGATTCTTCTAAATTTGGAAATAAACTAGTTTTCCATTGTTGCCGAAGTCCGAAGAAAAACAAACCATTACACAAACGTAATACAAATGCTAAAAAAATTTATTATCTGTTTGTGCGTAAACATAAAATTACAAAAAAGCTCAATGACTTTTAATTAGTAACTACGAAGAAAAAACTTTTTTTGTCTGCAGAAATCAACTTTAATATTCAATTGGTTAGTTCGGATATGCACCATCACCACAATCTTGCGCCTTACATTGAACCTAACCAAACTTCATAATTTATTCTCGCAGTTCTCACAGACCTGCATAAAATTTCCTAAAAGTTTGGCTTCATGAGATAACAAAGGAAAAATTGCTTCGGGCATTATTGAAATCTTTGTCAATCTTATAGTTACGCAAAAAAAAAATATCTAGACTCTAAATAAGTTTTTGAGATACTACTTGAATAAGTTATAATATAATATCATTTACTTTTTTCCTAAAAATCAAACCAATATGTGATTTATTAATTTTCTTTAGTAAGACTTTTTCATATTATAATTGATATTCTAGATTAAGGTAAAAGAATCTGAAGATTCCACCTGCAGCCTGCAGTGTAAAGTGAATATGATTTATTCTGGAATATTCGAAACAGAAATAGAACAACATACATAAATGAGGCCAATAATTATCCATTCTTTTATCTCGTTGCATGTTAACATTTGTTTCAGACATAGCCACACACAATTATGTAGTAATGCGCCACAAATACATATCACGGGTTGCATAGATTCAAACATTTAAGTATCAAATATTAAAAAATGTATTGGACTTAATTCGTGAACAAATAAAATTCGCTATTTTAAATGCAAAACGATGTACGATAATGCAAAACGCATTGACGCAGCTAGGTACTCCTGAGATTAATAGAAATTTTTTGACAAATCTATGCAAAATCATGAAAATACATGCTTCAGCAAATGGCTGAGTTTTAACAGATGCATAGTCATGTAACTCATACATTACTTCTGCATGCAGTATTTTTTATCATAATAGATATCGACACACGTATCTTCTCTTTTCTCTTTTTTTTCTAAGTTTTAAATAATAAAAATAATAAATAATTTACCAACTCATGTCATCCTCAAGTTTGGCTAATGCTTTATTGCGTGATATTAGTAACCGTTATGAAAATGCAGATGATTATGATGTTGTCATTTACGTTGGAGAAGAACCAAACGTAGAAGCTTTTCAAGCGCATTCTTTCATTTTACGTTCTCGTTCTGCTTATTTCAATGCTGATTTATCCGCTAGCTGGGCCAAGAAAGAAGTCAGTAAAGTTATTTTTAGAAAACCAAATATTTCACCTAAATTATTTCGTCCTATTCTAAAGTAAGTAAAACTTAACTCTTAAAGGCAAAAATGTTACCATAAGAAAATATTACGTAACAAATCATCAATTATTTCATAATAGATATATGTATACAAGTATCATAGATTTAAACACCGATGCGGAACATCGACAG
This sequence comes from Diversispora eburnea, assembly GCA_910592015.1. Classification (NCBI taxonomy): domain Eukaryota; kingdom Fungi; phylum Glomeromycota; class Glomeromycetes; order Diversisporales; family Diversisporaceae; genus Diversispora; species Diversispora eburnea. The sequence continues at coordinate 12,426 of CAJVPK010000600.1, read as the reverse complement.
GAGTATTTCGATTTAGTAGCGGCAGCTGATGAACTGGCACTTGTAGAACTTGTTGATTATATACAAGAACACATTATTTTAAGTGAAAAAGGATGGCTGCTCGAAAATTTTGTTCAAATCTTTCAGAAAATATCCTCATATAAGGCCTTACGTAAACTTCAAGATTATTGTGCAGAATTGATATGCAATGATCCTTCAGGTATTTTCAAAATTCTATTTTTATTGAAAACAAATTATTGAATTTTATTATAAATATTTATTAAAATTTATCAATTTCAAAAAAAAAAAAAAAAGTTGTTTTCACATCAAAGGATTTCGCATCGCTTGAAGAAACCGCATTGATAGCACTTTTACAACGTGATGATCTTGTAATGAATGAAGTTGATATTTGGGAATGCGTTGTTAAATGGGGTCTTGCTAAAAACCCGATGATCGATTCAGATGTAACCAAATGGTCTCAAGAAGATTTTGAGTCTTTGGAACAAACTTTACATAACTGTTTACAATATATTAGATTTTTTCAAATTCCCGCTCATGATTATTTTTTTAAAGTTCGTCCATATAAAAAAATATTATCACGAACCCTTAAGGAAGATCTGCAACTATTCTATATTGTTCCTCAAGGTCAACCTAAAACGACAACAGTTTTACCTCCAAGAATGGGTTTAAATCCAGATTCCGTAATCATCACAAGTCGACTTGCGGCCGTTATTACAAATTGGATACATAATAAACCTAAAGAATTTTATAAACCAAATGAAGCTCCATATAATTTTAAATTATTAATTCGAGGAAGTCGTGATGGTTTTAGTCAAGAAGAATTTCATAAACGTTGTGATTATAAAGGTACAAATGTAGTTGTAGTAAAAATACAAGGATCACCTATTGTAGTGGGTGGATATAATCCACTTGGATGGACTTCATCAAATGATTGGAGACAAACCACTGAAAGTTTTATATTCTCACTTAGCAAAGATCACAAATCTGCAATAATAAGTCGAGTAAAAAATCCAAGATGCGCAATACGTGATACTATTTCCAAGCAATGGATTGGATTTGGAGTAGGAGACCTCCATTTTCTTGATGGAGTTTGTACACCACATGATTACGAACACAGAATTCTTGAAACCACAAAATTTTTGGTAGAAGATTATGAAGTTTTTCAGGTTTTAAACAAAGTGAAACCAGTTAATACATAAACTAACAATTCATAAAATAAAATAATGTTTTTTAATATTTTAGTTATATGTAAAATTTTGGTATCTCTCAAAATTAAATGTTATTATATAATACATTCTAATGAATGATACGTTTTTTTTTTTTTTTAATGTCTAATAAACCAATCTTTAATTTATTTTTTGTTGTTGTATATATAAGCACGAAAATTCATGTATCGACCAGATTTTCTTGAAATTTAACTAGATTATATTCATAACACGACTCTAACAGGGCAATCTTAAAAAAACTTATTGCATAAAAAAAAACCCTTACCTGTGCTACAATGCTAGTCAAATCTACAAAATAACAGATAAAGAAGTTTGTAATTGACTTATAAATTTCAAGTTATTTTTTCAAATCAGGAATTTATTCTGTAATATTGTGAATCAGATGATTCATCCGGATAAGATGAGATGAATCTCATTTCAAAATTGTCAATGGCTCTATCATAATTTTTAGTGAAAAGTAAAATGTTCAAGAACGTAACATGATTCAATAAAAAAAAATTTTTGAAGAAAAATGCCGTTTATTTTTTATTTATATTTACGTTACTTTATCAAAACTTTATATTCAATTCCGTCACATATGATGATCGTGTAGATATGATAATATGTAATATATACACACGTGTTGCAAACTTTGTTTCAAATAAAAATTTATTAATTAATAAAAGAAATGTACACTCGCATAATAAATTAACACCCCGTTTTTAATTACTTTCTCAACCTATTCGAAGCAAATAAATTATTTTTTCCAAACGTGCAGGTAGGAAAAAACATTTATCAATATAAATCTTGCCAGAAAAATGTGTTTCGTGTACCTTTTAAAAATGAAGAAAAATTCAAGTTTAGTCCTGTTAAATTCAAATATCTGAAGGACATTCTGGAATAACTAGACTAAATCAAATATTTTACTAGAATCAATGGAATTTCCGAGAGAACAATAAAAGCTATATTTTATTTGGAGATTATGAAAATACCTATCAAATTAAATTTATATGGTTTTTTTATTTGGTTGACAAAATAAATTAATCCATTCTTTTCTTATGATTTATAAAAACCATGCCAAAATTTTTGAAAATTTTTCTTATCAGGACCCTCAAAGAAGTCCAATTTCATTTTCTATCATTTATTTTGTTTTAAAAAAAATTTAAAATGTACTTTAATATTTTTCATGATTTGTTCAATTTGGTTTTGGATTTGTTATTCAATTTCCTTTTATTTTAAAAATAAATCATCAAAGAGGTCCATTAGTACATCTGAAATACATGCAATTCATTAAAAATATAATTTTCTTGAAATAATGCAGGTTCTTTTTACATATAATATACATGTACATATGTAAATGTCCATATCAATTACTCATTGTGAATTCATATTCCAACGATTATTTAACTCAAAATCACAGTATAAACAAAAATATTTTGGATTGGGTATATTTAAAACCATTATAATAAATATAAATGAATTTCCAATCTGCTGGAAAAAAAATTTCATTTAAACAAATAGTTATCACGTGATTAATATTTCGGAGAACTATTACTTTGCATACTTTGCCATTTCCCAGTAATATCTTTTCCAAGATTTTTTGAGCATATTTTTCGAATTGTACTTAAAGAGATTTTAAAGTTTTTGTGCATGGAATTTCAAATTCGAAAAAAGATCACGGAAAATTATTTTTTAGATCAAAATTACTATTTTTAATATATTTTTCAATTTAATCAATTTCAATAAATTTTTTAACTAACCAAATTCATATTATAGAGGTTCTGCAATGTATAACTTAATGAAAATCGAGACTGAGAATACAAAGTAAATTTGTAGATTTCTTATAGAACATGATTCAAGATGAATTTTATTATTTATTTTTGAAAGAATTGATCGAAGAAATTTTATAGATCAAGATTTTTTATGTTAAATTACATATACATTTTTATAAATCATTGAAAATTCGGATTTCCAACCATTAAAATAATAACTGAAAAAATGTTACAATATGTTATTAGAAATGTCAAATTTTGTTGCTTGCATACAAATACAAATTAAAAAAAAAAATAATATCTGTTATACATTAATATCTTGTGAACTAATATAAGAAATATAATAACTGAAAAAAAGTCGCTAGCATACAAATACAAATTAAAAAAAAATAATATCTGTTATACATTAATATAATAACTGAAAAAGGTTGCTAGCATACAAATACAAATTAAAAAAAATATTCTGTTATACACTAATATCTTGTGAACTAATATAATAAGTGTAATAACTGGAAAAGTATCATTTACACTTATCGCTTACTATTATGGATTACACTTATCACCACATGGTTGACACGGTAATAAAAATTTCGAATCACCCGCGTTAACAGTAATAATACCTGCCAAGGCATTAAGATACCCAATTAATGTTACGTCAGCTAATATACACAATTTCATATTCACGAGTACACACTCCAATATTTTAATTGCTACTCCATCAAGGAGACAAGTAACAGCGTCTAATTTAACTACTGTAGTAAGTTTAACTACAATAATGACGAGAACTTTTAATAAATTAATATAGACAAAGGCGCCAGCCTCAAATAAGATGGCGACGAAGAGGCTACCACAACAAGGTTTATCATTCACATCACATTCATGGCATGTATTGCCTCTTTTCATATTCTCGGCCGGAAATGAAATGAGATCACTTTCGTTTGTTTCTGCTGGAACAGGAGTAGCATCAACCAAACCAACGATAACCAAACTGAGAATGACGAGGAAAGCAAAAGCAAATTTAGAGGTTTTCTTATATTGCATGATTTAAGATTTTTAGATTTTTTTTTAAGAAAGTGGATTTTATTATTAATCTTTTAGTCTTCTGAAAGAATTGGTTCTGAATGAGAGAGAAGAAAAAAAACGTCCTTTTTATAAGAATTTGAATCAAATTTTAATAATATAAATATTTAATATAAATATGAACATATAAACTTTTATTTGCATTACAAAAATCATAGTTTTTGATGATTCTTTTTTCAGAATAACCCTCTCGGCGAAATAGTATATTTTTTTTTCGAATTTCTTTGCTTATGATTTTTTTTTACGTGGATTGAGATTTGATTATCAAAAAGTAACTAAGTTAAATATTAAACCAATATTTATGAATCACAGAAATTTTATTCGCAAAAACATAGTTTATTTAAAGAAAACTTTTATAAAACTCGAACAGATGAGTTGATTGCCTTTTACAGTTGAAAATATTTTCTTCCATCATATGATATGATATTATCGTTATTATTTTTTCTGTTATAACATTTCAAAGGGTAAAAAATAAAAAATTGAATAAATATGAATTCACATGAAAAATTTTATTTGAAACAGGAAACCTAATGATTATAATATTGTATGGTGGGAGGGATAATAAGTAAAAAAATAATAAATAATAATATGAGACTTTTGTTTGGAAAAAATAAAGTTTTTTAAGAAAAATTGTCGGCGAACTTTTTAAAAAGTAAACAGTCACCATACATTCGGAAATCAAAAGACTTTATACATAAAACTTAATGATGATATCGTAGGATAAAAGAAAATTTAATCAACATTAACTGTTTCAGAAGGAGAATAAGCGAGAAAATGAGGGGGAAAAGAAGACCCAGGTCTTGTCAGTAAGGTTTAGAACATTCTTAAAAAATAAATATTTTTATAATAAATATGATCGATCAATTGTTATGAAAATCATTTGATTATGATGAAAGAATTTTTCCTTTTTTGGCGTAAATAAAAATTTTCCTAATACTTTTAATATTTATTTAATAAAATAATAAGTGTAAACATTTTACATTTAAAAAATAATAAGTTAAATATTTTATATTTAAAAAATAATAAATGTAAATATTAAAAAAAAATAATAAATGTAATTTATTATTAGCAAAATATTAAATAACGATTAAATGTTTCGATTAAGAAATTTATAAATGTGATTTATGCGATTTACAAATATAGTATAAACAAATAGTGACACTTTTTGTTTCAGCCGAGATGCAGTACCTCTTAAGATTGAAAATGGCTATTTTATAAATTTATAATTTATAGTTCATATGGGCCATGAAAATTTTATGCGTTATGCTTTTATACAGTATGCATTTATACAGATTCAACTGTATTAATTGATTTTAAATAAAAGATTACACATTGTTAGAAGTTTTTTTTTCTATTTTTTTTATTATTGATTTTTTTTTTTATTCTTTCTTGTCATATTTTGTTATTTATAATTATTTATTCATTATTTATTAGTAGTTATTGTATTAGTTTTAGAATTGTTCTATATATGTTTAGTTCTATTTTTATTTTTATAGTTAGTTATTTAGAGAATATATTAGAATTCATATTAACTATAATAGAATTAAGATAGAAAAGGCTAGTGGAGGATCAAAAGGACTTCCAAGACCCCAAGTGGTGTCTTGAATCTTGAACCTCAGTTGAGGTCTTTAATGAGACCCCAGGTGAGGTCTGTTTATCCTTAGACCTCAGAGTAGGCATTAGAACTCCAAGTGAGGTTCTTAGACCCCAGTATAGAAATGTACATAAGGACAAGAGAAATTATCTTGTCCAGGACAGTTTGTAAAGTTCATACAATTCCTATTTCTTTTATTTTAATAAAAATAACAATTACTTTATACTTTTGTCTTAAAGTGTTGTTGAAATAACCAAAGAAACCCTGTAAACCCAAACTCACCTTTTTCTATTTTAGTTTGATTTATTGATTTTTGATTGATTTTAATTTATAGTTATTTTATTTTGATTTGATTATTGATTTAGTCATTTGGTTTGATTTAGTATTTTTATTTATTGATTAGTTATAGTTATTGATTATTAGTTGGTTAATTATTTAGATAAATTGACATTATTCCTGTTTAATTGAATTCCTTCTATATTTTATATTTTTATCTTTAATATTTATAATCATTCACATAATTTAGAAAGCTTGTTCTCCCAGGTAGTAACTAACATCAATGAAAAATAATATGACAGCATTTCCTAATCCTAAAAAAGAAGGTCAAGTTCAATAAAATTGATTTTTAGATGGTATGATACTATTTTCTCTTAAAAAAAATACTACAGCATTAGTTTAGCATCTTTTTATAGAAAATCTTGTCAATTTCACAAAAAAAATCAGTTGCAAAGAATAGATTAAAGAATCAAGTTTGTAATAAAAATATTGGCCGTTTTTACCAAATTAATAATTTCCAGATGATCAAAATGTAATTAGATGAAATTTCTCTTTATTTTTTAATAAAATCATATACAAATTTATATAAAAATTTTAATTGATTTTTAGAGCAACATATTATCAAAAATATGGACCATAAAGTATTTATACAGAGAATTCTTTATCAATCAACCAATATTTACACAAACAGAATCAGAAATTTAGAAGAATCTATTGAAAATATACAGATGAAATAGATCTTGACAAAACAACAGTAACAAAGAACATTTTAAACTTTAATAATATCGCACGGTAGAAGGAAATAATCTTTTTTTAGAATACAATATTACCATGAGTTTTTTCACTTTTATAATTTCTTATTATTTTATCTTATTTTTATTTCTTATTTGTATTTATTTTATTAGTATAGTTATTTTAGTATATTTAGTATATTTAGTTATTAGTATTTATTCATTTAGTAGTGTAATACGAATTATGTAAATCAATAATGTAGATCATAGTGGTCTAGTTACTGGCTAATTTACTGACCAATTTAGTGACCAACTGATTGACCAACTTAGTGACCAACTGATTGGCACAATTACTGATCAAGATTTTGGTCAACTTACTGATCAACTTACTGGTCAAATCAAATATTATAAAAAGGGTAAGTTTTCTTTTCACCCCAAGGGAGATTTAGATAGTTTTCAAATAAGATTCGAATAATTCTAAATAGTAAAATTTAGAAAACAATCTCAACTGTAATTAATTCTATTGAATTAATATTTTTATAATTCTAAAGTAATTGAATTATTGATTTTCTTTGTAATAAACTTATATTTCTTATATTAAAACTCTATTATCCTTTTATTGATTTATATTCTTCGAATATAAATTCTGATCTATAAAATACTGTTATTATTTTATAAACCATTGATAAATATATTTAATTCTTTGCTCTAATTTCTTAAATTGATCTTAAAAATTTAATCATTAATCAATAGTTAAATCCTGTAATCCTAAATTCTTAAGTCTTTTAATTAGTTTTTAGTATTTAACTTAATATTTCTTTTATTCTTCTTCTATTATCTTCTTCAATTCATAAACCAAAGTAACTGTTTATGAGTTGCTAGTTGTAAATTGCCTTTTGAAAAATAAAATTAGCTCAAAAGGTCAACTAGTAACAATAACTCTTTGCATAAATAATATACAGTGTTTTAATTTTTTACCTATCTATTTATATTTATCCATATATAAATAGAAATAATTTCTTTTTATCTAAAATTAACAAATAAAAATTTAATGTAAAATAAAAAAAAATGTAAATTTCAAATTAATACTTTCGAAATATTAAATATTTTTAATGCATTTGAAATATTAATTTCTTTTATAATTAAAATAAAAAAAATAATATCTTAATATCATATCAATAATTCAATAAAAAGAATTACAAAAAAATAAAAAAAAATTAGTATAAATGATTCAATGTAACTTTGTTATAAAATGAAATTATTGAAAGTTCAAATTTTCCAATCATTAAAATAATAACCAAAAAATATTACAATAGAACTTTATTAGAAATGTCAATTCCTGTAACTACTACTATAAGTATAACAAAGGTGATAAATTATTTTATACCTTACATTGTATTTAATATATTATCTACATAAGGAATTGGATAAGTATCCTTTTTTTTTTTTAGAGGGTGGAAAAAATGAGAACTCTTCTCATCGATCACTTGTACCAAATATTTCCAAGGTAGAGAAATACATTTTTTCACTGTAGTTATATATAAAATTTAATTATTTTTTTCTATCTTTTTACTTTTATGGGTAAGAAAAAATATAAATATAATATCAGAAGTATTTTTGGTCTACAGGATGATAACAACAATCAAGAAAATAAGGAAAATATAAATTTTATTCTTACAGCTAACAACATACAAAAAGAAAATAATACAACTATGAATATAGAAGAAGAAATAAAGGTACCTTTGGTACCAGTACACGCAAGTAAAAAAAAGAGCTGTTAGAGAGTCATTTGAAGAAGAAACAGAAATAAATATTAGTAATGTTGTTAAACCAGAATCAAGTGTTTTATTTGTAGCAGAACCAAAATACAAAGAAATTTCAGATGGTGAAGAGAATGATGACTTATATATTGAGGAAGAATTTGAAACAGTAAGAAGTAAAAAGAATAAAAATGAAAGAAATAAAAAAGTATTTGTAGAGAAATCTAAAAATATCTCTCCTAAAATCTGGCACAAAGAAATCCACATAAAGCTTCTTAAAGTTTCTGTTAAAGCAGAACAAATTAAGAAAAAATCACTTTTGCAAAAATTCTCATGGTTAAAAATCTCTTTTTTCAAAATCAAATTGAAGTGATTTTTGAAAGAACTGAAATAATCAATAAAATTAAAAATATAGTAATATATCTTTTGAATGAAGAAGAAATATAAAAAGCTAAAAAAGTAAATCTAGGAGATATTGAAAATCACATTTATATACAAGATGTGGTAGAACAGTTACCTAATGAGTATGATAAATTATGAAAATGAAAAATTTGGATTATTCCTCTATATGTAAAGAGAAATGATTTGATATTACATCTTAATCATTTTGAAAAAGTGAAACAATTACATTTAACAACAAAAAACATATGACAATTAGGTCAAGTGGAATTTGAAAATGTGGAAGTCGTAAAAAAATTATCAACAGAATGGTCAATTTGAATTGAAATAGATTATTTAAGAATTATATCAGGTAATACTAACTACGAAGAATTAAATAATAGAGGTAAATAGGCAAAAAGGTTAATCTAGTTACTTAAAGGAATGACAGCACTGGATATCAAACAAATTGTTGAAGATATCAAAGGTCGTACAATTTATATTCCAACTAGAGAAGGATATAAAAGAAAAAATTATGTGATTATATCATTTGATTCAAAAGAAGAAATGCAGAAACACTAGTACAGTACAATGAAATTAACAGAAGGAATTACAATTAGGATAGTCCCTATGATAACACCTCTTTGTTTCATTTTTAGTTCAGATTTACATAAAGCAAAAGAATATAATATAAATAAATATCATAAACAGTTAGTTTTTAATAAGAAAGAAAAAATTAAACAATCTGATAATTTGTATAAAAAATATAAATCAAATTATTATTCCAATCTAATAAAAACTACTCCAAACCAAAATACTTATGCAGATATAGTTAAAAAGAAAACTAATAATGTTAAAAAAGATATTAATAAGAATAAAATTGAAGAACAGCATTGCAAGAATTTCATCTAAAATATTATCATTATCATCACTATTGTTCTCAGATTCAGATTCTGAATTGTTTCCATCATTTTTGAATTCAGCAGAGTTTAAATTATTACTATTTTCATCATTTTTAATTTCATTATCATTTTCTTTACTATCATTATTTTCATTTTCATTTTCTTCAGAGAAATTCATTTTCTCTTCTGAGTATTTAATATAATCTTCAAAGACTTTATCACCATCATCATTTTCTTTTTCTTGTTTATAAAATTCATTTTCACTTTCTATTTCACTGTTATTGGGTTCTCCTTTACTTATAATTTCAGGGATTTTTATTATATTTCCTTAAATACAAAAGACAAGTAAAATTAAATTTTTGTTTCTCTATTTCAAGGTTAACTCCTTGTTTTGCTAATTATAATTACCATTAACTTTTAGGAACCAGTTGTTTTCCAAGATGAGAGTATAGATAATAGCTTCAGTAACTTCTGTATTAATAAAGATAGTATAATCTATGACATTAACAGAAAAATTTCTAATGACTCTTAAAAGTCAGATATTTTTTCTTGCTACAAGTAGAATAATATTATTGAAAGGTTCATCAATAGAATATTCTAATTGTTCTATTGTATCTTAAGTTATCATACTGATGGCAACATTACTATTGACAATAGCAGGTATAGTATATCTATCAATATCAACAATATATTTTAATAAAATAATTCATAGTCAAAATTCCTGGTTTATAATTTTTACATTAACTTTTCTGGGAGTTTTTAAATTCTTTAATAAAGTATATTTTATTTTAAAAAGTTGAAGCAGTTGAGATCAAGTAATTCTAACTTCTTGTTTTTGCATTTGTTTAGCAATGTCAAATTCTTTGATATGTAATAATTTAGATATTTCCTTTTTCTCTTTTTTAGTAGGCTTTTTCTTTTCACTTGAACTTTACTTTTTATTATCTTTTTTAGTAGCAGTAGGTTTAAGTTTGCTTTTATTTTTTGATTCTTTTCAAAAAGGGATTTTAAAAGTATTTATTTCAGAAATTTTAAAGTAATTATCAATTTGAGACTTTTTAGTTTTCTCATCTAAACTATTTTTGTCTTGCTTATATTTTTCTAAATAAGTTTTTAGAAGTTGACTTAATAATTCTTCTTTATCATTACAAAGTTCATCTTCAGTTACCTCAGCATATCTAATAGAATATTTCTGATAATTACACCCATCATTTTGGGTATGTCTATTGTTGCTATAATTGTTCTTTTTATTATTATTTTGATTATTGCAGTTAGGTTGTTAGTAGTGTCAAGCAATATGTCTTTCCTTACTACAATTAAAACAAACAATTGATTAATTATTTGGTGAAAAATTATAATTTTGATTATTATTGAAATAATTATTTTAGTTATTATAGTTTTAATTATAAGGAAGGGATTCTCTAAAATTTACTTAATTAGCCAACTGATTAATTTTTTGTACTAAATTGATTTGCAACTTTTCAAATTTTTGAATTAAGTCATCCAAGTTCCCTTTATCTGAAATTTTCTTTTTCTTATTTTCTTTTTGTCAATGTAACAGTTTTTGTTATTACATTCTCTATACAATATTTTATGTAGTTACACTTACCTTCTTATTTTATTTTATTTATTTATTTTTTTTTATTTTTATCTTTTTATTCTAATAATAAATGATAGCATATGAGATTAACTTTAGATTTGCAATGTGGTAATCTCATATGTTAATTATTTCATTTCTATTTTATTTTATTTCTTTATTATATTTTATTTATTATATTATTATATGTAACCATCTGAATTGGTCTTGTAAGACCTAAGATATTATTTATTATACATTTATATTATATAATACTAATTATGTATTTTTATATAAATATAACATATAAATAATAAAGATACAAGTAAGTCTTTTAATTATAAATTACAAACTTTGCTAATAAATATTTGTTAATATTTATTTTCTACAATGAATTAATAGATTTGTTATATTTGATAATAACGAGATGTTTTTTTTAACCTAACCTTTTGTTAACCCTCTACTTAAATAAATTTAACCCTTTTCTTTGCTTAGTTATAACTAAGTAAATAAACCCATTTTCTTTTTTGATTATTCAAAACCAACTGAATAAAAATTCCAATTTTTAATATATTAATTTTACCATTTTATCACATAATAATATTTCCTTTATGTGCAGTAATTTGTGAAATAATATATTGCTAGCATATATTTAGATTCTTTAACTTTAATAGTAATAATAATCCAGAAGACAACTAACCTATCCCAGAGACCTCAGACGAAGATTCACCCTCTAAAAACTCTGAGTCTGATCAACTTTTTGTCAAAGTTAGATTATATTTATATTATCAGAAAATTTTTAAGAGTGAATAACTCTGTAAGTTTACGGGATATAAAATTTCCATAAATTTTTACATAAATTTCTGTAAATTTTCATAAATCTTTGAAATTTTTTATGTAAAATTTTGTGAAAATTTTTACAGAAATTTTCGAAATTTTTTTACATCAAAAGATTTCATTAATTTTTATTGAATATTATGAAAAGCTTTTCATAAATTTTCAAAATTTTTATTGTACAAAATATCATGAAAAACATAATATTCTGTTTAATAGACTAAATATGTAATACAAAATGATTTTGTTTATTTACCTAAATAATCTTGTTTATCTTGTTTCAAACTTTTTCAAAAACTATTCATAAAATTTTAGAAG
>CAJVPK010000599.1:0-26171 GCA_910592015.1 Diversispora eburnea | reverse complement strand
TTTGTTAGTTCTATCTAAAAACTAACTGGTGCCTTCTAAAATTCAAGGAACAACCAAACTGAAAGTCTTGTACCTATAGGGAAGGACTATAAACTCCTTAAAAGAACTGTTGAATAGATGTTAACAATAATACCCATAACACTAATTAGAATATTAATATACCTCAATAACTTCTACAATTAATTAAAAAGAGAGTAATATCTGACGTAAAGTAAAAATCCAGTTCAGGTTATCAGTGTTCTGACATTTTATTTATAACAATGGAATCAACAGAATATTAACAAATACTTAATTATCTTCTTTACCAATCTTACCCTTATACATTCACTTTGACTGAACAAAAATAATTGAAAGCAAAAAGCAAATTTTTTAAAACTAAAAACAACTTATTATACAAGAAAGATCGTTGAAAAAAGACTTGAGGAAAATTATTAAAAGTAATTCAAAAACATAAAGTAGAACCAATATTGTTTATACTACATAACCACCCTATAGGAGGATATTTAGGAACTAATATTGTCTTCAATAAAGTTTGAAATTTATACTATTGACCTCAAATATACGAAAATATTAAAGACTATATAAAGACATGTGACAGTTGTTAACGAAGAGAACAGAAACAAAATTCAGAGCCCTTGCAACTGATACCTATAGAAAACCCTTTCGAAAAGATAGGAATAAACTTTGTAGGATCCTTACTTGTAACACTATGAGGTAACAAGTACATTATTGTTGTAACTGATTATTTAACTAAATGGCCTGAAGCCCAACCTGTTTCTGAAACTACTGCAGCTACCACTGCTAAATTTATTTACGAGGATATTATTTGTCGACATGGTTGTTCACAAGCTATATTGTCAGATAGAGAAACTCATTTTTGAAATCAAGTTGTTAATAACCTTATGAAAAAATTTGAAATCAGATATTTGTACTCATCTCTTTATTATCCAGAAACAAATGGTTTAATTGAATAATTTAATAGAACACTTTGTGAATCCTTAGCAAAAACATCAGTGATTATGACTGATTGGAATATCAATGTACCTTCAGTTTTGTTCTCATACAGAACTGCAAAACAAGCAACTACCAAAATAGAACCTTTCTATCTTGTTTATGTTCGTACAGTCTGATTTCCTACTAAAGAAGGAATTGAATATACTGAAAAAAATCTCTTATCCTGTTTGTATATCCTAATTGATAAATTACCTGAAGATAGAAGAAAAACACAAATTCGTATAAGGAAACAGCAGCAAAAACAAAATGAATATCATGACCGAAAAATAATTAATCTAATAGAGTATGAAATAGGAGATAAAGTTTTCAGATATGATACAGCCAAACATACAAGTCACACAGGAAAATTAAATTCAAAATAGATAGGACCTTATTACATTCATGATCGCCTGTATATATGAGTATATAAATTGAGAACCTTAAAAGGAAAGGTTATATAAACACCAGTTAATAGTTCATTATTAAAACCATATTATGAACGCACTAACTAGGTATCTCAAGTTACTATTTATTAAAGTTCAAAAGAAACTATAAATACCTATTCTACTTCAAGGAAAAGACCAGACAAAATAACAACTTTTTTACAAGACTTACAACAGAAGTTAACTAAATTGTATTGAAATTTTCTTGAAGATATTAATAATATTCAAGTCCAATTAACATCCACTAATTATGTTATTTAAACTTCAGACTAAACAATTAATATCTCTACTGAAAGTATTAGACAAACTAATTTTATACTTTATTTCCTTGACCTTTTTAATGCTGAATTAGATTTTGACTTTGAGTTATATATAAAAATTGATCTTAAAAAGTTATTAAAGTATTCTAAGAATGTTAATAATTCAAATGGAAAGAGAATACTCACATATTCTTTAATTGAAATACGTATAAACCAATTATAAAAACAATTACCAAACAGGAGTTACAAAGACAATTAGGAAGATATAGTTCACAAAACATTACTCGTTTAAGAAGAATCTCCAAATGAGCATACAAATTGTTACAGGAGATAAATAAATTTCCTATTCAGTTTACAGAATGTGTAACCCCTCGATAGTTACTTATCTTATTTAAGAGGAAGTTCGAAACATTTCTATAGAAGTGTAATAGAATAAATAATCTAGAACAGAATTTCGCAGGAGCTCAAAACTAAGTGAGAAAGAATTGTTAACTTTATTTCTTAATTCTTACATATATTATTTATTAATATTATTATATTTAATAGTATAGTTTATTAGTTAGATTTCTTTATTTGTATAACATTATATATTAGTACTATTATTTACAAGTAACAGATGTAGATCATTTTTATTGTGATACAAGGTTGATCCCTCTAGTTGACACCTTTGGTTAACACCTCTGATCACCACCTCTGGTAAATACCTCTAGCACAAATAACTTATTAACCAAAATATAGAATATCCCAAAATGTTACAGAAATTTCTAAAGCTTTTATGAGATTAGTAATTATAGTTTTACAACAGGGTGACAATTTTATATAAATAGAAGTAGCTTTTGTCCTTAAAGTTAGGACAGTTAGAACTTGAATATATTCTGAACCCAATATATGTAATAAATTATTAATAAAAAATTTTTGTGACAAATAATAATTTGAAACCTTTGATTTCTTAGTAAAATATTTTGATAATAATATCCTGCTTTATGATCTTGGTATTATTTTATGTATAATTAATCTTGCTTCGTGATCTTGATTAATTATCATAATTCTGTATAAATTCCTATAGTTTCTGTGTGAAACTTATAATATTCTGTGTGAATATTTGTAGACTTAGTGTTGTATTGTTTAAAACCTATACTCCTTTAAAATCCTCACACCTTAGCCTTTTTCGAACAAACCTGCAACATCAAATCCTTTACACCTTATACCTCTTCAAGTATAAAACCTTCCAACTATAACATATTCGTCCAATTGCTTTGTAATCTTTTGAACAATACACTGGTCAAAAATTGATAAAACATACATGTATTGGGTACCCGATATATGCATGGTACGTTTCTAATATCGGGCATATATCAGATATCCAATAGGTATAAAAAATATTTTATATATATATCGGGTACCCAATAAGTGTAAAAAAATATTTTCTACACCTATCGGGTACCCGATATATATCTGATATTAGGGACGTACCATGCACATATCGGGTACCTGATATGTGTATATTTTATCAATTTTTGACCAGTGATAGTTTTCCTGTTATTAGTTAATAGTTAATCATGTTTAGTAAAGGTAATCACAGTTAACACTGTAATGTTACAGAATTTTCATATTTCAATAATTTTTGAAAATTTTTGAAAATTTTTATAATATTACATAAAAGATTATGGAAATTTAATACCATGTCAAAATTACGGAATATTATGCCCAAAAAAATTTCCTGATGTAATATCTTTTCTATTAGTATTTTGTTTTAATTCATTTGACATTTCTTGATTATTGAGATTTCAAGTTCACATCCATAGTGAAGTTCAATTAATTGTTGACTAAAATCATTTCCTCCATCAGCTGACAATGTCAGCCATGTAAATGCTTTCATTTTATCTTTTTCAGTTCCAGTTCCATTCAGATAACAGCACCCAAGGACAAACTGTCCATTACTATCTCCACCTTCAACCGATTTCAAGTACCACTTAAATGCTTTCTCTTCATCTTTTGTGGTTCCAATTTCATTCAGATAACAATATCCAAGATTATATTGTCCAATACTATTTCCACCTTCAGATGATTTCAAGAACCATTGAAATGCTTTCACTTTTTCTTTTGTGGTTCCTATTTTATGATGATAATGGCATCCAAGATAATCCTGTCCATTAATATTTCACTTTTAGCTGATTTTATGTATCACTGAAATGCTTTCACTTCATTCCAATTCTGCTTTGATAACAATACCCGAGATTATACTGTCCATTACTATTTCCATCCTCAGCTGATTTCAAGTATCATTGAAATGTTTTCTCTTCATCTTTTGTTGTTCCAATCCTATTTCTATAACAATGACCAAGAATATTCTGTCCTATATTATTTCCACCTTCAGCTGATTTCAAGTACCACTTAAATGCTTTCTTTTCACATTTTGTTGTTCCAATTTTATTAAAATGCACACCTCTTATTTATGCAGGGAACGAAAAGTTTTTAAAAGAAATTTAGTATAAATTTGATGAATTTACTAAGTAAACCAAGGTTATAGATAAATAATTTATATATCTTTTAGTATATGTAATTATAAGTAATTTTTATGATACGTAAAGCTGAAATTTCATGATTCTTACATGCCAGTTGTTTAATTAACGCCGATCATTATTTTTGATTCTTAAAATTGGTTCATCTCGTCGCAGAAACTGATTTCCAAAATCGTTTCTTAGAAAATTCATTAGGTATAACCTTTCAGGATTTCGTTTAATATTTTCTATAATTAAAATGATTAAATGAAAATCCATTATATATATATATATATTTTTCTTTTTTCTTTTAATATATTTTGTACAAAAATTTTAAGTGCTCGTTTACTGTGTAATTAAAAATTTATCTCACGTAATGATAAGAAACTATTTAAAATTATTTTTTTTCTTATTAACTTTGTGTAATTTGTAGTCAGAGACAATATCAAATATTACGTATCAGTATATAACATAATATAATTTTATACATATAATTATATTAGATTTAGTAATTATGTAAAGTTTCTAGATAAAAGTAGAAGTATTTTTTTTTGTAATCTAATAATGGCTAAAATATAACCATAATATTAAATTATATTCGCCTTATATTTATTTATTATTTTTAGTTTTAAACCTACGAATAATTGAAATAAGCTTTAACGACACGACATAAAATATTTTTTTTTGTCATAGCTAGTTACTAAATTTAAAAGAAAAGTAAGGTCATAAGAAATGAATTGATAATGTCAAATTTTTGAATTTGAATATTCAAAGATTATTATAATATTTATTTCTAAAATTTTAGCTGCAATGATTTTTAATTGCAAATATCTTCTTTTGAAGAATAAATTTCAATATTGTGAGTATTTTGTAGGCATGGAATTTATTATTATATTAATGGCAACCATCCTTTAATTCTTTAATTTTTTATTACTACAAAAAATTCGTTCAAGTTGATTCTTAGACATTTTTATAATTTTTCAATTTAATTGTTATTTTATTTTTAAATAAATAATTAACTAATAATACGATGTACAATACACAATACATAATAATAATAATGCCATTCAGTAAGTATTATTATTATAAATTTATTAGGGAAAGTAATGGCGGAACTAGAAGCAATGGTGGAGGAGATAAATTAATAATGAACTTTTCTTGGAAAAATTTATTTTCGTGAAGAGATAAACATTTTATGATATGATTCATTTAAAAAATTTTTTAGGTGGTTCATTGAACCCAATAGACATGAAGGTATCATAATTTAATTATTTTTTCAACGTAGTCTTCATTTTATTTCCATTAATGTACGTATACAGTTATTTAATAATTATTTTAAATAATTATTATTATTTTTTTTGATACACCTAAAAAAAACAATTATATATATAAAAATTGAATGAATACTTAGAAAGGAAATTGTTTATGTAGCACTGCTTTTTGTCAAATCAATTATTTCATTTGTTTGTTGAAATATAAAAAGATATATATGAAACATTTGTCAATTCATACCAGTAAAATTTTTATTTTTTGTTGATCGTATTTAAACTATTTGCTCAGCTACAGAATTCATATCAAAAGTCCAAGCCTTTTCAAATTCTGCCTTTACTCATTATCGTTTACTAGAAGAACTTAAAGAATTTGTCATATTATCGAATGAATACCTAGAAGAGGATTATCTACAAAATCTACTAGAGGGGTGTCATTCCATCTTTAATGAAGGTATGAATTATTTACAATATCCATAAAATATTTTTTTTATTATTAAATAATTTATTGTTCAATCTTGTGCATTTAACTCAGTATAGTGAAGGTAATACAAAAAGGTGTGGACCAGACGAGTGGTGTACAGGCATAAAATAGGAGTTGCGTACGGTATACAAAGGTGCAAAAAAAAACTCCCAACTATCATGTTATTAAAGCTAGGGTAGGGTTAGGGTTAGGGATTGGTCAGTTATTTAGAGTTAGACATGGGTTAAAATACTTTGTGCACATGCGTACTCTTTTTTTACATTCCTTTGCACCACTCATCTGGTCGAACTTACTCCACAGGACCCGTATATTGATGTAGTTTGAGTATATTAAAGTATACTTATATTAAAGTGTACTTAGAGTATGGACGTGAAACTGATTCGACGATTAAATGAATACGGTATTAAGTCAATTCTTGGTTTATCAGTTGAATCTGATCTGTCTGATGAAGGATCTTCTTCTTCTTCACCAGAAGATAAAGAATCTCTTCGTATGAAATATAATATAAATTATTTAAGATTTATTAATACTACATCAACTTATCCCAATAATTTTTCTCTGCTAAAATTTTACAAAATTTAACTTCGATTTTGAATTCTTTAGATAAATGATTTAATTAATTTAGCATTAATCGTAAAGGAAAATTAGAAAAATCGGAATTTTAAGGATTTTTTGATTTGTATTTTTGGTGAGGAGGAGGAGAAAGATTATCAATTGATTCATGATGTTCTCAATTGGATATTACTCAATTGTTGTTGAGTACTAATAATAATAACTCAAATTCAAGCCAAGAAGATAGTAAAGATTTCGAATATTTAAATATATCGGCAATTTATCTTATATCCATGAAATTATTTCAAATCGAATCCTAACGATGGTAAAAAAGGAAAACGAGAAGAGATGAAGGCGGTGGAGGAGGAAGGAAGAGGTGCAATTGTATTCAACTCGTATCAAATGTATCTCAAAGACTCATTCCCAAGATTAAAGCGAGATTTTGAATTATCGAGAAGAGAGAATTTTGTATTCTCTGCCAAACTCGTTGATAAGATTTTGCATGATAGGAATTAGATCGATGCCAAAAAATACGGATATCCTAATACCATACATGATATTTGAAAGAAAAAGAAAGTTCAAATAAAAATAATCTATTGCATTTTTTATTGCTTCGCAAAATCAAAGAATCAGTAATTTTGGCATGAAATAAAATGAAACAATTTGGAATTGATGCAAATTCGGAAGTTGTGAATTTCGGTCAATTATATGGTAATTATTTATATTTCTATATATTATATATATATATTTATATTATTTATCGAGATTAATTTAATATTTATTATTATTCGGAATGTGTGATCTTATTACTTATACACATGCAAGTTACAGGTGTCCTATATATAAATGTATAGCGGGGTGAGTGTGGTGATGTCGATATATTTAAATTTATTAATTATTATTTTTAATTATTTTTAATTATTTTTAATTTATTTTTAATTTATTTTTAATTAGTTTAATTAATTGATTTAATCGATTTAAAGATTAATGAAGGAATCCCATTTTTAATAAAGAGTGCAAGAAAATTCTTCCGTCGTCTTTGATGATTGGTTAATGGATGAAGGAAATTATTATGGAATGAATTAATTAATAGATTTAAATTTAGAATTGACTAGTTAATGAATTTAGGTAACGCATTTAGTTATAATTCTGTTATTAGTTAGTTATTAGTTAATTAATTAAATTGATAATTTATTGTCTCCTTTACTAAAAATTATCTTCATGATATTTCGTATAGTATTCATTATATCATCTTTGTTTTCTCTGATATTTTATTTATTTTATTTTATTTTTTTTTTTTTGGAAAATATATCAAAAGGGTTATTGAATGAAAATATATTTAATGAAAATTTTCATATTTATGAAGTGAGAAATAGAGTGGTGTGTCTATTTTATTATTATTTTCATTATTTTTCCAAGATTCTTTTTTTTGGTAATGAAATTCCTGTTAAAAGAAGAGATGGAAATGACGGAAGTGATGGGAGTGATGAAAATGATGGAAACAGTGGAATCAAAGAAGATGATGACGATTCTACGTGACGAAGGATCGGTTTGTATTTTTCGACTTTGTACTTTCATTTTACGATCTTTTTCTTTTTTTATTTCGAATACGAATAACAAAAACTCGAAATTATCATAGAAAATAATAATAATAAACTAATTAAGATCGAAAAGGTCATAATAAATTTTTTTTTTTTTTTAATTATTATTATCATTATTATTATAATTACCACGATTTTTTAATTGCGAATATTTCTTCTTTTTTTGAAGAATAAGTTTCAGTATCGTGAGTATCGAGAATATCGTGGGATCGATCGCGAGTTTTGTGAGCATCGTGAGCATCAAATTTATTAATTGAAACCATTTTATAATTCTTTAATTCTACAAAACATTCGTTCATGTTTGATTCTTATAATTTTTTAATTTAATTGTGATTTTAAATAATCAATATCATCAGATCCTTCTTTCAACATTTAATTTTGAATTTAATTAAAGGTTAATAATTTAAATAGAATAATACGTTTTTTACTGTTTTCACGTGATCTTAATCGGCCAAACGTGCGATCATAAATTTTTAAAATTGTTTTAGCACAGATAAATATGTTAGTTTGTTTCCTCCCCTTCTTTTCAGACAAAACAAAAGGGATAAAGGATATTCTTATTTCATTGCATTTGAATGCATTAGTTAGTATAAATTACATAATTTAATTACGATTATAGAATTTTTTACTTACGTCATTACAACGGTTTAAATCTTTAATCTAATATGAGAAACTAAGCGTTATGAAATTAAAGGAAAGCAAAGTTTTTTTTTTTTTTTGGAAATACGACACATTGTTTATACATTGTATGTGTTGCCGATTATTGAGTGTCATATACATAGTAATAAAGCGAAACCATTCATCTTAGATTATCCCATTAGAAATGAATAAGCTGTAAATGTGCTATAGCACGTGAAAAGTCTATTCCGTATTTATTTCAAAAGATCAAAAAAAAAAAACTTACGAACAAACTTTCACATTATTCTAAATCAAATTTTTTTTTCATGCCAAATTTTTTTGGAAGTGCTTCTCACAGTATTTATACACATAAATTAAATTACATGATGTACAATTACTCTTTTCTTTTTTTTTTTTTTTTATTGAAAGATTATACTCCAATTTACAATTTACAATTTAATTTTTTTGACTATCTAAAATCAAGAAAAATTTTTCGAATAAATTACTGTAATTTTTCAATCCATTCCATTTCTTCAAATTCATTACCTATATTTTCTTTTAAAGAAATTTCTTTAATTTCTTTGATCAAAGCTTCATCATCTTCCAAATCCAATCTTTCCATATTCTTAATAATCTCTGTCACATTGAAACGTCTACTAACGTAAAAGGCTTTACTATCGACCACCCATTCTGCATCTCCTATATCCGTAGATTCGTCATAATTACCATTATTTCTTTCTTCGTTTTCATTATTCGCTTCATTATTATTATTTTTACTTTCATTTAATTCCATATTCTTCGAATTTTTTAAAATGGAATATGATAAAGTACCTTTCCACCATTCTTTCGAACGTTCAATTGGTTCAAATTGGTAATTTTTATTAAATAATCCAGTATTTAATGAAGTCAATATGATCTCAATTTCACCAATATCAGGTCTTTCATCAGGATCCTTGTCCCAACATCTCCACATTAATTCAGCATAACCATCCGGTGTACCATATACTACACCAGGTCGAACTCCATTAACAATTTCTTTAATTAATTCGGTGTCATGTGGTCTATCACCAAATGGTAAAGATCCTGATGACATTTCCCACATAATTGTACCAAAACTATATACATCACCTTTCTTAGAATATGATCCCCCACAAAATAATTCGGGTGCGATATACGGAATTATTCCAAAAATTTCGTTATCATTATTATTTTTTAAAGTAAATGTGGCAGGTCTACACATTCCTAAATCTCCAATTGCAATAGATTCGGATTTCAAGCAAGGTTTAAGTAAAATATTTCCCGTATGTAAATCACGATGAATCCAACCTTCCTCATGAATTTTTTTAAGACCATAAGAAATACTTTGAAGAATATTCAATCTTTCGCTCCAATTGATTTTATTAAATTGATTGTGAATGTAAGTTCGAAGATCTCCATTTTTAGCATAATCAATTACCATGATATATTCTTTGGTTTGAGGATCTTGCGTGATACCGTAACATCTTATAACAAAATTATTGTTTTCGCAATGAAGATGCGCGATTAACTATATAATGATAATTGTAAATAATAAATAATTATTGTTTAGAAATGATAAAAATTATAAAATAATAAAAATCATAAAAATTATAAGAATTATAAAAATTGTTGTTAAAAGAAGAAACTCACTTCTTGAAAGAATTCAGCTTTAATGTTTTGAGAATCTTTTAATTGTTTCAGTGCCACTTCAATATTTTCTTTTCTAACATACTTTTGTAAATTTTTATTCCACCTAATCATAGGTCCTTTCTTCCAAATTGCATGAAATACTTTACTGAATCCACCCAAACCAATTTGTCGAATAACTTTAAATTCACTAAATGGTATCCATTCCAAACAACCTTCACAAGATGTAGCCAAAGTTTGAGTATATTTGATAAATTGATCGACATTGTTGTTTCCACTCGTCCAACTACCAAATTTATCACGTAATCTGGATGATTCGCAAGAGTTGCACCACCATGACGGTGATAATTGATTAATTTCACATTCGAAACATGTAAAAAGATCGCACGAAATATTTAGATTTAATGGTTTTTTTTCATAAGGAATAATAAATTTCTTTAAAGGATTATCGATAGATTTTTGTTTATGTTTTTTTTTGTTTAACGGAACGAGATTTTCATACATTACGTTATATTTACAACTATAATAAACTGCGTTACTATGAAAATTTGTGAATCTCTTGGAATAAGGTTTTTCAGGCATTTCATTATTCTGGAATGAATCAAATAATTTAGTATTTGTTTCCTCGGAATCGTTATTATTATTATTATTATTATTATTATATAAATTGGGATCATCATTATTATTAGAATCAGATGGAATTGTCAAATGAAAAGTTGGATTTATTTGAAAATTTCTCCAATAATTAAATATATTTGCAAGTCTTCGCATATCCGGTCGATTGCTTGGTGAAGCGTCCCAACACATTCTCATAAGTTCCGCATAGTAAATTGGAACATCTTTTGGAATCTTTGGTCGTAAACCTTTTGTTATTTTGTCAATTAAGTCTTTATCATGGGACTCGTCCGAGAAAGGTAAATCAAAAGTGGAAATTTCATACATAATAAAAGCGAAACTATAAACGTCGGATTTTTTAGTAAATTTGAAAATACTTGAGAATACTGTGGGATCGATATAAGGTAATACTCCATGAATATATTGACCATGATAAAAGGGATAAGTTTGTTCGGATATTTTTTCATTCACTGAATAATCATTATATTTATCACTATTTAAAGATAATCCAATATCCGAAAGAATAGGGAATTCTATATCTTTTCCTATCAAAATATTATTTGGATGTAGATTTTTGTGTACAACTGATTCATCGTGAAGATCCGCTAATGTCGTTGCAAGATTGTATAATAAAGCTAATCTATTCCACCAATTGAAATATTTACAATTTTCCGATTTTTTAAGATATTCTCGTAAATTTCCGTTGGGAACATAAGGCATTACGATCATGTCTGTATTTGTTAGTGGATCATGAGTAACTCCATAGTAAGGAAGTACGTTGACCGATTTAAATACACAATTAATAATTGAAAACTGTATAAAAAAAATAAAATAAAATAAAATAAATAAATTTAAGAAAAAAAAAAAAAAAAAGTAAAAATATATGTCAAAATTAAACGGAGTGAGAATAAAAATTTACTTACTTCGTACAAGCAATCTTTGAGTTCTTTTAAAATAACATATTTAGGATCAATTCCAGGAATTTGGTTGAATCCGATTTTTGTTAATAAAAGTTCTGCTTTCCAATTATTATTATCAAATTTCACAACATTTTTTAGATTATATAAATAATCTATGTAATCTAACGTACAAAAAGGACAATGAGCTTTATTTTGTAATTCAATTAATCTTTCTTTAAGTGAATTTTGTATTAATAAATATGATTCTTGTAAATCTTTATAAGTTTTTGCTTTACAAGGCGAACACCATTCTTTGAAAGTAAAAGGACGAGAACATTTGCATTTTCCATAAGATCGAAGATTATTATAATAATTATTATCAATATTATTATTGAAATCTTTACTGCTCATTTCATCACCGGAATCAATAAAGTCACTATCTCCGAGTAGTTCCGCAAGTTCTACTTCGGATTCACTTTCATTACTAATATCATAGTCATTAAAATCGTTACTACCATAACCATAATTTAAGTTTTCTGAAATATCAATTTTGTCCACGAATTCAAAATCCATTGTGGAAGGCAAAAATATTTCTGAACTTGAGTTTGGCGTATTAAAATTTCATTTTATTTACTAAAAAAAACCGGACTTCGGAGTTGTTATTGTTTATAAAATAGGAAAATATAAAGAAATTCAAAAATAATAAATGTGATACCAAAGTTTGCGATGAGAAAATTTTATTATTGCTACGTTTGGAATAACCAGACCAGATGACTAACATTTTTAAATTATTTAGGGTTTTTTTACCAAATTTATAATTTAAAAAAAAATCAAAATTTTTTTATATAAATATAATTTTTGTAAACATCTAATATTAATAATAATAACTTATGATAATTAATAATAAATGCTACGTGTTCTATGAAATGGTAAATTCAATATCTCACTACTTTCGGTGGCATAATCCCATATGAAAAAATCTAATATAATTCCGTTTAATATTGGTATCGCTTCATGTTCCTTATCTTGTTCAATTTTCTTTTGAATAGCTCTCTTTAATAATTCCACCGCCCAAATAGAACTTCCCCGAATTTCAACTTCTAATCTAGAACCATTTGGTAATAAAGTAGCCGATTCTAACATCTTTAAAAAATTATCAGAATAAGATAAGATACCTAAAGAATAAAGTGCTTGGGGTACTCGGTAATC
This sequence comes from Diversispora eburnea, assembly GCA_910592015.1. NCBI lineage: Eukaryota > Fungi > Glomeromycota > Glomeromycetes > Diversisporales > Diversisporaceae > Diversispora > Diversispora eburnea. The sequence goes on along the minus strand of CAJVPK010000599.1, from coordinate 13,063 downwards.
AGCAAACATCGTAATTTCATTAATATCATGAAATTCTCCTAAACCTTCACCATCAAAACATGCCCAAATATCAGCTATCAATATTTGTGCACGTTTATAAAGTACCACCTTTTCTCCATTAAATATCGCTTCATCTTTGAATGAATCAAAATTTTCAATAATCAAATTTAATAATTTCATACATGATTTATTTGATTTTTTAATACAATTAACAAAACTTCCTTCAAATTTTTCCATTAAAACTTTTCCCGCCTCTCTAATACACTTAATCCTTTCGTTTAATAAAGGTATTTCTTCTTGAGTAGAAGAACGAAATACATGACGAATATCTTGATCCGAAATATTTGATTCGGATGAATAATAAGATGGTGTAGTAATTGGGGTACCTTCTTCAATTGCTCTATTAATAACTGCACATAGAGACCAATACCCAACACAATTTTTCTCTTTATATATAATCGCGAATCTTTCACTACCATCTTTTTCGGACCAAAATGAAAAATTTAATAAATCAATCATAAAAATCCAATCAATTGTTTTTTCATTAGCAATCTTAGGATGAAGATCATGTTGTTTCCAGGTTAAAGTAGAATATTTTTTATTTTTCATCATTTCGTATAAAGAATTGGAAGCATTCTTAATACCTTCGGAAGAAATGGTAACGTCTCTACTATTTTTACTAATGTAGTAGCCACTTTTTAATACAGGATTTAAAGAATTTTGTAATTCCTTTTCGATTGGAAGTTCCATGATGAAAAAAAAAATTTGAAGGAAAATAACAAAAAAAAAAAATATGATTAAATAAATAGAAAAAAATAGAATGAATATTTTAAGATATCCATCATTTTGTTCATCCTTTGATCAGACGACCATGTTTTATATATTTGATCCAATCAGAACAATTTTTTAAAATGATAAGTTTCAAGTCATAAATCGAATTTAGAAGTTCATATGTTCTAAATTGAGAAGTAATCTTATGATCTCGATCCATGTGTATGGTAAAGATTCGCGATCAAATCAAACGAATGAATAAAAAATTTAAATTTAAATGTCAATCAGTTATTGTTACAAATAATGTATTGTATTTGCCCAGGAAAAAAAAACCAACGACGATTATCAATTATCAAAACAATCAATCTCGGATAACCCGAGGCTAATAATCATCACGTGGATAGTCATATACATTTAGATGCATTGCATAAAATAAAATCTAGAATTATTAATTATTTATTTTTATAAAAATTCTTATTCACTGGATTTTCGAGAAGGTGCATAAATGAAAAGAGGGTTTAAATCCATCCGGATATTCGGCGGGAATTCTTTTTTTGGACCTAACCTAATTTGGAATTTGGAACGATGACGCCAATATTGCTTATAAATTTTTAACGTTTCGCTAAATTTTTTTTGGGGGGATTAATAAATTTTTAAAAGTTAAAAATATAAGAAATTTATTAACTTTTTATCGTTTCTTTTTCGTCCTCTTTAAAAATTTTTCAAAAAAAAATTTTTTTAATAACCTTTTTGAGTTAAGGAAAAAAAAAAATTAAGAGAATATTTAAATAATGATCGCTTCAAAACTTCCGTATGATTGTTTAAAGGAAGTTTTTGAACACGTTCTTATTTACTCTACACATCGTCATCCAAAAAATCTTTTTTCATGTTTATTAGTTAATAAACTTTGGTCAAAATTAGTTGTTCCACTTTTATGGAAGTATCCTTGGCAATGGAGAGGAGGATTCTCAGCAAGTCCAGTTTTTTGGAAGGCAATCACTAAAACAATAATATCATGTCTCTCTGAAGAACAAAAATCCCGAATTTTTCTCTCTTTACCTAATTTATCACCTCCGACATATGATTATATTAAATATTGTGAACATTTATCACCCAAAGTTATAGAATCAATTATTGAAGCATTAGAAATATTACAATTGAATCATGATGATATCAAGAATTTCGAGAATTCAATAATTGTCAAAATAAATAGAAGTATATTACAAATTGAATTTTGGAAATTTTTCATGAATAAATGTTTAATCATTAAATCTTTGGAATTACCGAATATTTCGATTATTAATTATCCTGGAGCTACCAATTGTTTAAGTTCTCTGGAAGAACTTGAATGTTGTACTTTGAAATCATCCAAATTATTTAAAGAATTAGTACCAATTTGTCATAATATTCGCTTTCTATGTGTATCATGTGACGAAGATAATGATGGATTATCACAACTTATTATATCTCAACATGCATTATTAGAATTTAGATGTATTTCTTTAAATGGAGAAATTTGTACGAAAATTGGACAAGCTTTAACATCTCAAGCTCATTCATTGGATACTTTAAATTTAGAGAATAGTTTATGTTTTTCGGCGGCAATATTAAAAAATTTCATTAATCTCACGGAATTAAATATTATTATTGATGATAAAATACCTTCTGATTTAAATACTTTAAGATTAGTAACATTACCAAATTTACGAAATTTATATATTGAATGTAATAATGAATATCCACCATTAGATATTTATGTAGGTTTAATTGAAAGAACTCGAGGAGAGTTAATCAAAGTAGAAATTAATTCATCACATTACCTTCAACGAAAAGAATATTTTTCAATATTAATTCGATCAATTTTTACATCATGTCGATCTCTTAAAGTAGTTTGTGTTTATTATACTGATAAAGTTAAGATGGAATTAGAAGAATTGATTAAAATTTGTAAAAATTTAGAAGAAATTACAATTAATGGAAGAAAATTAATGGAAAATGAAAATTCACCACTTGCCAAATCTGTATTTGAGATTTTATTGAAACATGGAACAGAGAATTTACAAGAATTGGCATTACTTGGTGAATGGAAAAGCTCTCAAGATGAAATTTGTGAATTTTTTAGATCTTGGGATTATAAATATAAAAAATTATTAAGATGGCGCATGGATTTTTATTTTCACAGATCAAATTAACAATAATTAATAATAATAATTAACAAAACTAATTAATGAATTTATAATAATAATAATAATAATAAATTATGTTAATAATATTATCTAATCTTAATATTAGTTAATTAAATAATAATAATAATAGTAATAATAAATAATAAATAATAAATAATAAATAATAAATAATAAATAATAATTTATATTAACTTTATGATGAAATTATTATGTCATATTTATCTAATCCATAATTTGTGATACAGATAAAAATCAACAGAAATGTGATCATAAAACCAGGAATCTGGACTATAATAAATTTATGCCAATTAATATTTTTTGAATATTATTCGTGTTACGTGACGCGTTGTCATTGAAAATTGAAAATCATTGAAAAATTTGAGGTCAATGATAATTGAATTAACCATATTTAGATATCTAACAATTTTTTTTTTTATTATTATTACAAGGGAAATATTTTTTATAGATTTAACAAATTTACATTTTGCTATTATTAACTTTCTATTTTCTTCTTATGTTCTTTGATTTTCAAATTTTTTTTATTTGCATTACTCAAAAATAATATTTTATTATTATTAATTATCCCTTGAAAATATAAATCATATTACTTTCGGGAACACAAATAGATGCCGTGTATCAATCAATAGTTATTAATGTTTTTATGTTGCATTTAATGCGTGGTGCGCAGAGAGAGAAAGAATTATATGAGATCCTTTTTTTTTTTCTCTCATTGGAAAAAAAAATAGATATATTTTTTTTTTTCTTAAAAAACCTGAATAAATAAACAAACAAAAATAGAATAAATAAAATAATTAAAGATTCAGATTCATGAGCTGGTTCTTTCATTCCCTTTCTTTTTTTCAACTGTCTATAATATCTTGTAAATTTTTTTCTTCTTCATTCTTAAGAACCTCCTCGCTCGCTTACTAATAAAATTTATTTCTTGTCCTATAAAATAATTCTAAATAATTTTAATGATATCTTTATTTAAATTCATGATTTAAAAAAATATTTATATATTTTATAGAAAAAAAAAAAAAGAACAATATTATCTATAATTTACGATAACAAAAAAAAATGAAATTTCATATATCTTGCTTATTTTCACTAGTTTCATTAACACTATTATTATTCCCATTCGCAAATATAATTGTATCAGCCAATAATTCAAGACAATTAGCATTATTACCCATAAAAATTACAAATGATGCAAAGGGATCCTGGGAAGTAATAATTCCTTGGAAAGGGCATGGTTTAGAACCAAAAGGTACGTTTTAATATTTTTTTTTTATATTTAATTTTTTTTAATATTATTAAATTTTTCAAGTATATATTTTTAACGCTAATTCACCCGGTGATTTATTTATTTATTTATTTATCTTAGAAATACTTAGAATTGGTTTATATTGTTCAGGGCATCCTCAAGTTTTAGTGAATATTATTTCAAGTCCTCAGGTAATTTTTTATTCTCTTCTTTATCATCGAATAAAAAAAAAAGAATGAATATATATAATAATAATAATAATAATAATAATAATTAAAATATTATAATTTATTATTATTAACAGTTTCATACATTCGGTGACAAAAAAGCAACATTCAAAATAACACTCGAAAATATTAATGCTCACAATACATTAATTCAATGTTATTCGTCAATTACCACAACTACTGGATTTAAAAATTATTTACACGATAGTCAATCATTTATGATAAATCGTAGAAAACTTGATCTTTTACCTACAAAAATTATAAATATTGATCAATTCAGATGGGAATTAATTGTTCCTTGGAAAGGAACTGGATTTGATGAAGAAGGTAAATTTTTAATTAATTAAATAAATATTTATTACTGATTAATTAATTAATTTATTTATTTTACATATTAATTATCTTTATCTTTATCTTTATACAGAAATATTACGACTTGATCTTTATTGTTTCCTTTCTGTGCCTGCAACTTTGAAATTATCATCTAGTCCTCAGGTAAATAATTTTTATTAATTATATTATTTCGATCCAACGATGATGATGATGATCTTTTTTATTAATTATTTAATTTAAAATATTTAGTTCTATCCATTCGGTTCCAAAGAAGCATCATTCAAATTAACACTTTTTTCTAATACTCGAATAAACGTCATGGATAATAAAAATATTCTTAAAAAAATTACTTGTGCTACTTATATATCTTCGGCTAATTCTACCAACGTTTTATATGATAAACAGAATTTTGGAATAAATCTCTACAAACGACCGTAGATTCGGAACTGTTTAAAATATGAATATAGCGTAGTTTTTTTAAAAATATACAGTACATATATATATAAATATGGTGTGGTTTAAATAAAAATAAAATTTTTAATTTTTTTTTTTTTAATAAAAAAAAGATCAGATCACTTTAGTAATTTCCTAATCTAATTTTGTCAAATTATAAATTTTGTGTAAAGATTCAAAATTAAATTAAATTAAATTGCTTTAATAAATATGGCAACTTGTACAACCAAATGATATTTGTAATCTGACGAAAATTTGACACGACACAACTTTATTAATCACCTCACTTGATTTATATAAATCATACTAAACGGATTTATTTTTTATCAGGATATTTTTTATTAATAGACAATGGTTGCACAAAAAAGTTTGAACGAGGTAAGAAACAATATGATGCATTTTATTTGATTTTGAATATAATCTTTTAAATGTATTTCTGATTTTAGACAAAATTCAAAAAATCCTATTAAGAAAATATTATTGGCGCATTGTTCTAGAAGTATTGTGTGTGAAGAAGAATATACTGTACATTCTTTTAGAGTTGATTACTGGGTTTACGCCATATTTATGATGTACCACATGATAGAATATGGATTAGAATGGATTGACCAAAAATTCCATTTCGTACTCCAAAAATAATCATAAACCTACTTTTTTAGCGAAATACGATAATGATTATTGGGAAGATCACAATAATAAAAACAATAAAATTACGAAACACCTAACAAATTTAACTATAATCCTTATAATTGCCAAACACACATCCACAAGTGATTTACACAAGTACTTCGTAATTATTCAAGTTTTCCGAAACCTAAAAATGAAAAAAAAGAACTAAATCTATTTCTACTTTATAATTAATTTATTTCTATCTTTATTTTGTTGATCCGGAACAATTGATTTTTGTATACTTGATTCTTAAATTATATTTTATAGTTTAATATATTTATTACGTTTTAATAAATTATAAAAAAAATATTAACACTATGTATGAATTCAATAATTTTAAAATCATACTTGATAAATTTGTAAATGGTGCGTATTCTGCTTTAAATAATCGTGAGACAATATATGCGTGCATAAAATAAACAATGTACAGTTTTCTAATTTCGGTAATCTATTAAATTTGTGCTGTCAACAAACACATTTTAATTTCATCTGAGCTCGAAAATTCAACACAATTTTAATCACCGCACTTTTCAAAATTAAGAAAATATGATGGGTTCATGTGGTTTATGGGGTTTATGTGAAGAATGCAATCATGAAAATACTACCCGGTATTGGTGCAAACGTTGTAACCCAAAGCATTTCAAAAATAACTTTGATAAATGGACAAGCGGAAATGAAAAAATAGACAAATTTATTCAAAATTCTCAATTAAGAGCAGGTAAGCAATGGAAAGCGATAGAATGGATACCTTATAATAGATTTAAATATATTAAAGAGATTGCTAAAGGTGGCTTTGGTACTATTTATCGTGCTAAATGGATTGATGGATGTATTTATTATTGGGATATTATCAATAAACAATGGATCAGAATTGGTCAACATGAAGTTGCATTAAAAAAGTTTGATAATTTTGCAAATTTAAATGAAGATTTATTAAATGAGGTAAAATATTTTTTTGAATTATTATTATATTATTATGTAATTTTTTGAAATACTGTATATAATACATTAGTTACAATTTAAAAAGAAAATACATTATTTTAGATGGCAATTCACTTTGAAACAATGGATAGCTTCGATAATTCAGTCCGAATTTATGGAATAACTAAAGACCCGGAAACCAACAAATATATAATGGTTTTAAAATATTTTTCTGGTGGAAATCTTAGAGAATATTTGAAAAATAATTTTAGTGATATGAATTGGTTTGATAAACTTTATTATTTAAGGAGACTTGCATTTAATTTAAAGAAAATTCATGAATTAGATATAATACATCGGGATTTTCATCCTGGAAATATTTTATCGGATAACTTTATGAAAAATCCTTTATATATTTCAGATTTTGGATTAAGTACAATAGTAGGACAAAATTCAAAAAATCCTAATAAGAGAAATATCATTGGTGTCTTACCTTATATTTCTCCAGAAGTTTTATGTGGAAAAGAATATACAAAGGCTGCTGATGTATATTCTTTTGGAATCATAGCTTATGAATTAATTACTGGTTTTGCACCGTATTATGATGTGCCACATGATAGAGATTTAGCTTTACAAATATGCAATGGGTTACGACCAAAAATTCCATTTTACACTCCAACATTAATTACAAGAATAATAATGCAATGTTGGGATGCTCGAGTTACTTATCGACCCACTTTTGAAGAATTACATGAAGAGTTGTGTAAATACAATAATGATTATGAGAAAAATTATTTTAATTATAATAATGAAATTTCAATACAAATTGATAATGCAGAAAAATTTTCCAAACATCTAACAAACTATACAACTACAAATCCTTATAATTACCAAACACATCCAGAAGCAATTTATACTAGTCGACTTCTCAATTTTTCAAGTCTTCCGAAACCTAAAAATGATGAAAATTTCGAAAAAGAACTTGAAGAAATAACTAAATCTACTTCTGCTTTAAGTGTTAGTAAGTAATCAATTATTTATTCTCTCATTATACTATATTTATTCATTGATTGTATTAATTTTATTTTTATTTTATTAGTCGCTTCAGGAAAAATTAATTTTTTGAGTACATGATTCTTAAATTAAATTTTATTTTATTACATTTTTATAATTTCATCTATAAAAATATCAACACTTGGTACATATAATAGTTATTATGCTGTGAAGTAATAATGTCAAACCAAAATAATATAAATTAGACAATAAACGAAATAATAATTCACGCAAAATTAATTTTTTGAGCGAATAAAATTTCTTATTATACATATATATAGTAAACGTGATTAACCTACAATTTAATTCAAGCGTTTATAAAAAATTTTAATAATACTTGTAATCGAAGACTGATTTAGCAAATAAAAAAAAATACATTAAACAATAAATATTTAATTACAAACTCATATTATGATGGTAAATGCATACTAATATAATAATGAAAAAAAAAATCTATAAAATATATTTAATTGGTTCAGAAGCGACTAAATAAAAGATAAGATTAAAAAATTAATAACTAATTATAATAAATTTTAAGAGAACATACTTAGTCCTACTCTGACCCTTTTGACTTATTTTTAGAAAATTTTTTTGTATTATCAATTTGAATTGCAATTTCATTATTATTTTTATAATTATTTTCCCAATAATTATCATAGATTTTATCAAACTCTTCATGCAATTCTTTAAAAGAAGGTTGATGGCTAACTCGAGCATCCCAACACCTCATAATTATTCTAGTAATTAATTTTGGAGTATGAAATGGAATTTTTGGTCGCAATCCATTGCATATTTGTAAAGCTAAATCTCTGTCATGTGGCACATCGTAATATGGTGCAAACCCAGTAATTAATTCATAAGCAATAATCCCAAAAGACTATACATCAGTAGCCTTTGTATATTCTTCCCCACATAAAACTTCCGGAGCAATATAGGGTAATACACCAAGGATATTTCTATTGTTAGAATTTTCTAAACTTTGTCCAACTATTTTACGTAATCCAAAATCCGAGATGTATAAAGCTCCATTATTATGACGTGATAAAATGTTTACAGGATGAAAATTCTGATGTACTGTATCTAAATTATGAAAACATTTAAAATTATATGCCAGTATTCTTAAATCAAGTAATTTATCATCCCAGTTAATATTATTGAAATGATTTTTTAAATTATCTCTAAGACTTCCGGTAGGAATATATTCTAATACCATCATATATTAATTAGTTTCCGAATCTTTTGTTATTCCATAAATTAGGATGGAATTACTAAAGAGATCATTTGTTTTCAAGTGAATTTCCATCTAAATAATGTATTTTATAAATTATAATTATAATTAATATATTATATGTCTCAAAAATTACATAATAATAATAATTCAAACATATTTTACCTCATTTAAGAACTCTTCATTTAAATTATCAAATTTTTTTAATACTACTTCAAGTTAATCACTTCGATCCCATTGTTGATCTAAAATATTCCAAGATCAACAGTCCTCTTAGCGTAATATATTGTGCCAAAACCACCTTTGGCAATTTCTTTAATATCTTTAAATCTATCATAGGATATCCATTCTATTAGTTTCTTAAACTAGAATACATTTAGCTGAACATTTTGAATAAATTTATCTATTTTTCATTTCCACTTATCCATTTATAAAAATTATTTTTGAGTTACACGGTTTGCACCAATCCCAGATGGTATTTCATGATTGCATTCTTTACGTAATAGATGATCATTATATTTACAATCTATAAAACCCCTATCATCTAAAACCATCAAATATTTGTTATCCCAAAAATTTGGATGGAATTACTTAAGATACCAATTGTTTTCAAGTAAATTGCCATCTTAATAATGTATTTATACGAATTATAATTAATATGTTGTATTTCAAGAAATAATATTTTATTCAAAAAATTATTTTACCTCACTTAAAAATATTTCATTTAAATTCACTAATATTTTTAATACTACTTCAAGTTGACCACTTCACCCCCATTGTTTATTTTCAGTATTCTAATGATGAATACGTCCATACATCCACCACTTGGCATAATATACTGTACCAAAATCAACTTCAACGGCTTCTTTGATATCTTTAAATCTATGATAAGGTATCCATTCTAATACTTTCCGCTGACTATTTGCATTTAATTGAGCATCTCGAATAAATTTATCTATATTTTCATTTCCACTTGTCCAGCTAATAAAACTATTTTTGAAATGTTTGAGTTGCACGGTTTGCACCAATTCGGGGTCGTATTTTCTTGATTGCATTCTTTACATAAAGCCATTTTATTTTTTCGATTTTTAGTGAGTGAGGTAACTGAAAAAAAAAAGTGGAAAAAAATCGAGTCTCGGAGGAAATTAAAAATTACCGAATATGTTGCACGAGATTTAAAATGGAATCTTTCAAATATTTGTTTAATAATAGTATCACCCATGATACCATTATTGGGCTAAATTTATTAATAATTCTTTTTCTGTTTCTTTAATGTTAAAAATGTGAATAAATATTCGAATAACTCGTGTCAAAATTACAAACTTGGAAATGATTTTTCATAAATGGAGTTATTAAGGTAAATACTTCATATCATCTTTGAATTACAAGCATAAATTTATGTGTGTGGATAATAGTAAATAGAATATACTGTATATATGTTACATATAATTGCTATTATTCTGTGAAGTAATAAATAGAATTTCTTATTAAAAAATATATGATATCCGAAATATAACCCTTTGTTAAACGCGACGTGATTAACCTACAATTTAATTCAAGTGTGAATTGTGTTTATAAAAAATTTAATATATTTTATTAATACTTGTATTGAAATTAGCAAATATTATTAAGCAATAATTATATTGTTATTTTGTTTGCTAGTAAATAATATTTATTATTTATTATAATCAAAAACCTCAATTATAAACTTATTCATATAAAGATGATGGTAAATACATACTAAAAGATGATGACAAAATAAAGATAAGAGAACCTCTATAATAGGAACTTGGTCATAGTAAAATTGTTCGTTTCTAAATATAGAATAACGACCGATTCTATTATATTAAAGTCACCTGAATTTAATTATAGCTATCATTTGGAAATATACTAAAATAGTAATTGATCTAAAAAAGATTTAAGTGTTTAACAAAAGATTTAAGAATGGAAAAAAATACGTAATGAGATGCAGATTTAAAAGATACTGCGAGTATAGAATATATATATATATAAATTTCATCTGATAATTAAATTTCTTTCAATATTATAATAAGTTAAGTCACATGCTGTCAAACATTGAGATCATTAGTTCACGTTAAAGAAAATATTTTTAGAAAGCATTAAAGTTGTAAAACCAGTAATTATTAATCTCAACCGAGCCCAATTTTATTTTATTTTCACAATAAATTTATGTAAAGAATGCAATCAAAAAGTTTATGGTTGACGGTGCAAAACATGCTACTCAAAACATCTCATCAACCAATTGCCTTAGTTTTATTAAATAAATGCATTAAGCAATGATTATATTAGAAAATAAGTAATAGATATATCACGTTCATGATAATTTTATTGATTAAAAAAAAAGGAGCGTCACTTTAATTAGTTTAAATAGCATAAACCAAAGCTACACTTAATTTTAAATAGATATTAAGTTCATATTTCATTTGCATCGTCTATATTTTATCGTTAATTTTTTATCATCGATATTATAATCATCTATATTGCTAATTCGATCAGTTAAAACTAAATTTGTCGTTAAAATATCGTCAAAATCAACAAGAGCGACCAATTAGTAAACGCGGGATAATATTCAATATTTATTAATAATGAATATAATACTAATATGCCCGATTGTTAATATTTTAAGTTAACCAAATTCATAAAAAATAAAACATAATTTAAGAATCAGATACACTATTAATTGGCTCAGTAGCAATTAATATTATTGATTGTAGAATAAATATAATATTATATGATAAAATAATTGATACTTGCTGGCACTTAAAAGAAAATTAGATATAATAATTTATTAAAATACTATTGGTTTTACAAGTTACATCTTTCACTACAATATCTGAAAATTGATAGCAAAGTTTTAATTGAGAAGGTGTCATCCAAAATCATCAAATTTTAAGGGCTACTTTCCACATTGGATTATTTTGTGAATTTTCAAGTAACTTAGTATATAATTTTGCTGCATCATTACTATCATTTTTATCTTCATTATAAATTATTTGTCCCAGAAATCTAGCTTTTAAATATTGCCTTTGAATAGTAAGAACTTCGATTTCTCTTAAAATTTCAGATGATAAATTTTTTGCTACTTCCAAATTGAATAACATTAGTAGGGTAAAAATGGGTGTTCTGGCCCAGCACTAGTCATCTTGCTATTTTTCACACTCCAAAAACATTACCAAGCATATCAATTTTTGTACATCAATTTGCTTTTTTCGCCACACAGGAAAGCCACTAACTATACCACACACAAGTATGCGGTGTGATTTATTTTTTTCGCCACATTTTTATATCAAAGTATATTAATTTTATATATATTTAGAACACATTTAATTACCCAAATTCATATCATAAAGGATATCAATTATTTATGATATTATTTGATATAATAGAATTCATTCTAAAGACAATTCTTCACTACTTTTCTGGCCCACAAAAATCTAACAAAAACTATATATATATGTTAAGTCTAACAAAAATTTATACCTAAGTGTATCAAAATTTATCAATATATATGCTAAGTCTAATAAAAAAAAATGATATATACACCAAGTCTAACAAAATTTATCGATATATATACCAAGTCTAACAAAATTCCGTGCCAGGTTTTTCGCTTATCAAGAATCTAATTTTGAAACCCTAGCATGTAATCTATTATAGTACTGGACCACATAGTAGCCCCTAATATGTAAAGGACACCGTCCAGAAGTTGAACCAGTTGGCTTACTACATTCAATACAAGGAATTCGTCTTTTAGCTTTCCAATGATAACTACAACCCTCGGGTTTCATATAACTTCTTTCACAAACTTTACCGAAATTATGATAGAATGGGCAGGTATATTCACCTATCATTTTTATTATACTGAAATATTTATTTAAAGAAAAGATTTTATAAAGTATTACATACAAAACTTTAGATAATCAAAACATAATACATATTC